>JASDQU010509613.1:0-10655 GCA_032191745.1 Picea mariana
CATCTATGGCGATGATCATCGATCCTTTCACCCAGAGTGCGACAGGCCCTCCGTTTTCATACGGGATGCCCAAATTTCACACGAACTCAGTCCTATCCTAATCCACCCTATATACCATGGGTCTAAGGGCATGGAGCTCAAATGCTCCTTTGCAAGGGTCCATGGGGGGAACCTTAGCCCCTTATAATGGTTTCCCTTATGGCGGGAGTAATATACCGCCATCGTCTCCCTCGCTCGGTGACACTTCTCAGCAACACGTCTAGCCAACCATGAACTACAACCTGTCTGGAGTAGGTAGTTAAGGACCTTCTTCCAAAACCATGTGGGTGGGTTCTTTTTTGTTCTCTTTTCTCAACGTGTTTGGTAACAACGCATTCTCGTCAGTTGTCATCTCGGCCGAGGGTAACCCTGGTTTTGGAAAACAAAATTTGGTGTAGGGTACTATTCTTGCACATCGGGAAAACACCTCACAAGGACCTTGGAATATGTGGAAGGGATCATCCCCCTCGTCAGGAATGTCAACCGGGGGCAACCCCTTCCATGGTCAATGGAACCTTGGGAAAGGCTCTGTACCTATGCCCATCGGATCGGTAGGGGGCGACCCCTTCCAGAATCTTTGGAACACCACGTCGGGAGCGATCCCCTCACAAACCTCAACGTCCTACTATGGGATTCATTTTATGACATCTCAACAAGTGCAGTACCCGTACACTGGCCACGACCTTGGTTTTTACCAGAACCCTGGTCATCAGCCTAACTTTTCCTAGCAACCTGGTGCCATCCAAACTCCAGGATCCTTTCCTCCTGTACATACTCAACAGCCTAAGCTACCTTTTCTGGCAACTTTGCATTTGCCAAACTTGTCAAGATTATTCAATGACCCAATCTGTCACGATATGCATTGGCCAGCCATGCCAATGAAGTTTCCCTCAGACATTCGGAAGTTCGAAGGTAAGCCAAAGGAAGATCCAGGCGATCATGTGACTACCTTTCACCTATGGTGCTCTTCCAACTCATTGAGAAATGAATCCATCTAGTTGAGGCTGTTTCAATGCACTCTTATTGGGAGTGCCACAAAATGGTACATCGAGCTCGACCGCTCAAGATACTCTACTTTTGGTGAATTGGAAATAGTCTTTTTAAACCATTTTGAATTACCTGTGAGATACGATGCCGACACCAAATTGCTGCCCAACTTTGAGCAAATGAAGGCTGACCATATCTTAGATGACATTCAAGAATGGCAATGTAGGAAGAGTTTGATAAATGTATTAGTCCCACAAACTTTATTTTCGTAGTGGTTCATTAATTCTTTGGTACCTCAGTTATCCAAGGATGTCGCAATGTCGAGAGTGTTTTTCGAGGAAGAGGTGATACTGAGAGCTCAAAAACTTGAGCTAATATACTCTCAGTCTGGTTTACTTGATGAAGTTTTTCCAGATGCACATGGTCTATTCTTGACAGGATGAGACAAAAGTCTGGACCACATGCCGATGGTATTGTTGGTTCAGCACAAACCAAGCCCATTGATCAACTGTCAAATCAATTGCAACAATTTTTGATACAACAGATAGTGTCCAGCCAGACCCTTGGTTCGGTTGCTCCCCCTACTCAAATGTCGGATGTACACAGTGTGCAATCGGGGAACCCGAAGGCCACCCAAGATCCCGACGGAAAGAAGAAACAACAAAATAATGGTAAGGGGGATAAGAAACCCACCAATAATGCTGGAAAGGGAAACACAGAGAATAAGAATTCGAAGTATCCATGTAACCTTTGCATGAAAGACCATCCGACTCACCTGTGTCCTCAGCTTGGGGAGGCCCAAAAGTTTTTGGCGCAGCAACAACCTCTTGTGTTAACAAACCCATTTCCACATGGGTAAAATTTAACTCAAGCCTCTTCAAACGCGGATGGGGAAAGTCAGGGACGCCCTTCATCGTCTAGTAATCCATCGACCTCGAATGTTTATATGTTGAAAGGTGATGCTCAAATAGAAACTAGGGCACATGATTACGGAATGCCAAACACTTCTGAGAAGGGTAAAGAAGATGAAAACCCACGAGTTCCTTTCCAGATCAAGAAGACGTTATGCGAAACAATGAAATGCATCTCGAAAGGTGTGTTCAAGAAAGCTTCCCACAATCCAAACGCGAGGGCCGCCCAGAACTACTCTGTGGTGGAGGATTTATCACAAACGCCTTAAGCAATGTCTTCTCTGGAGGTCCTCCAGAGCTACATTTCCCAAATAAAGGCTCTGTTAGCTTCCTTAGAATCCACTGAGACCTATAATCTGAGAATTATCATGCTTGATACGACCGACTTAAAACCTCGTCTCCCCTACCACATGGCGTTTCATATAGTAGTGTCTTATACCACGAAAACGTTTACTCAGAACATTTTCTGCAAAATGGTTGATGAGGGTGCCTTGACATGTGTGATGTTGTTGGCATGTTGGAAGGCCATTGGCCAGCCCATTTTGTCTCTGCCACCTACTCTTCTTACCGCTTTCGATGGACGTTCGTTCCAACCACATGAAATTATCCCTTCTTTCCCTGTGCAGTTAGGAGGGAAGTCCGTGTGCGTCGAGATTGAAGTGGTCGATGCGCCTCTTGACTACAATCTCTTGTTAGGAAGGAGTTGGACCTATGCTATGCATGCAGTGGTCGCGATAGTTTTTTGGGTCTTGTTGTTTCCATGCTAGGGCCAGATCATGTCCATTGATTAGTTATCCTTCTCCCATCCTGACCCTTCATCGAGGGCATCCACGGTCCCGATGATTGGTAACCCTCAGCTCAGTGTTGTAAACATAGGGGTTGGTTTGTGCGCACCTGTGATGGGTACTTTCAATTTCCCACCTCCAACCGGCGATGTCAAGTATATATCGGTTGTCCTTGACCAGCCTAGGGCCGAAGTTTTTCAAGTGTCATCATTTTGTATGACTTACTTTAATGATCCATGGAATATTCCTTCCCCATCATCCATGATAGAAGGGACAAGGCATCATGGCATGGCCATGCCCTTGTCCATGGAAAAAGTTGCGTACTCTATAGTCCAGCAAGCTTCTGCCAACCCCAATCCAACTCCCGCACAGGAGTTAGATCTGGTTCTTAACCCTATTTGGGCTCAAGGTTCCCTTACCGATATTGATTCCTTAGATTTAGTATTTCCCTCGGATGAGGTGATTATTGAGGCAATGACTGGTCCAAACAGACCCTGGGATGATCTCCATCATAGATCTTACTTTCTCTCAGAGTTAAGAATAATTGAGGCAGGTGAATTCATGTTGACTATGACTGGAGATAGGTCTTGTCCTGTTAGTTTTTTGTCTACACACACAGTTTATTCCGAGGGTAACATGGAAAGCATCGATAGAATGATTCTAATGGATACCTCTAGTTGTGGTGAGACAACAACTCTCTTTTTGTTTAACTAGATAATAGCAAGGTTTGACGTCCCGAGGGAGATTGTCATTGACCATGGAAGTCACTTTAAGAATAAAATGATGTCCGAGTTGTTAGCACACGATTGGTTAAGGTGACAAGTGTTAAGAACAAGCATTGACAACACTCTCACAAGTTTCCAAGCATCTAAAGAACCCATGTATTTACGCTACTGAATTGCACGTAGACACACAGGTGGGTGCTACCTAAATTCGCTACCTAAATTCTGGCAGAAAATGAATTGTGCAGAGTTATTTTATCATACTTGATGTCTTGAGAACAATGGACTGGTGCTTAGCCTTGTGGTTGTCTGATGTTGTTGCACTCCTGATGTTGTCTATCAAGTCAGTCTAGAAGGAGTCCTTCTTTGACCCCCACTTTTGAGTTCTTCCTCGGCTATAAGGGCCTTCTGAATTTCATCGTGCAATGTTTGAGGCATTAGGATCCTCACCTTCACACAAATGTTTAAGTTAAGGTCGAACACAAACTTGTTTACCTTTAACTTATCCATGCTCATATGTGGAGCATACCCACGTAGCTCCATGAACCTATCCTCATACTCCGACATCGTCAAACTACCTTGTCGTAAGGCGTTGAACTCATTAAGTTGGTGCTCAATGAATTCCTCGGAAAAGTACCTTTCTCGGAATCGTTCCTCGAAAAACACCCATGACACGTCTTCAACGACCATGTTTAGTTGAGGTAGGAGTGTCTTCTAGCAAAGTAGAGCACTTCCTTTAAGATGGAGGACCTCCATGCAGACCTTCATGTTGGAGGTGTAATCACAAAGTGCAAAGCACATCACCATGTTCTCTAACCATGCCTTGGTGGCTAAGTCATTCAGGGCACCCCATAAATTGGGAAATTTCACCTTCTTGAGTTGTTTGTGTATGCTACTACTACAAGCTGGTGCACGTTGTGAATCCTCATTGGGAACATAAACTCTTCCCTCATGTGAATCCAGGCGGTTGATCAACGCCTCTAACATCCTATGGCAGGATCTCATCATACCTACCACATCTCCCACAACAAACTGCTCCTTCTCAGTTGTGTTCTTATCTCCTTGAGGGTTATATCCCTCTAGCATGGATACTATTGGAGGTGTCACTCCTCTTCCTCTAGAACCACATCGTCTACTTCCCCCACGTCCTTTAACCATGATTACTTGCATGGACAAATTTCAAAATTAATTAGTGGTACATTATTAATCATTTATTTAACACAGTGGAAGGTTTAATGGTCCAATGTTGTAGGGTTGAACCCACTATGAAACCATATGTAACTTCCCCTCCATTACAAAATCAATGTAATTGAGAACAATGGTGGTAAATATTTTTTTTTAAACATCAATAGTTAGAACAAGTAACATGCGAAAACCATGCATTAGTATTTACACATCTATTCTCATCTACATAATTTCACTACAAGAATCAACTACAACATTATGATATTAAAAGACCAATTATATCACATTACATTAACAAAGGTGTCTCCCCACCCAACCTATCCTTCAAGGTTAGGACCTCCAAGACACATAATCAATGCTCAAGTCTAGGATTCATCAGATTGATTTTGACCATTAAATGTCTCAGGACTAGCTATTGTTCTGAAGAACAAGGATATATCTATTCCCATAACCAAATCAATTCTAGAATCAGGAATAAAGTGACAGTAAAGTACTTGATCATAACTCAAATTAATTATTCAAAAATTCATTATACTAGACAAAAGTTTACTTCCCTTAAGTTTACTAACAACAATAATTATTCATTAACATGATAATATGCCCCTTCTTTAGAAATACTGTCATCTATTATTTAATAATATGCCTCCTCTTATTAAATTCCATCGTCAATCATTATTTACCTTTAACCATTTTCTTCCCTAAAAGTAACTTTAATGATTGAACATCTAAACAAAATGGACCCTTTCGATAGGAATGCAAATCAATTGTTGCTCACTATCTAGACAAAATTACTTGCTCCATAAGAATACTACATAAGATTTATGATCAAAATTTATCCATTTTCCTTCCCTAAAATATAAGTAGAAAATCAAAATTTTCACTATCAAAACAAGGGTACCACAAGTAATACATGAATCACCCATAATGGCTCCAATAATCAAATCCATCATACAACGAAATTGAAATGTAAACTCTACCAGTTATCTTAATCATTGACTCAAACTTCATTCATAAAAGCATTCTATCATAAGGTGTATTTTGAAACCAAGTAAATATTTTACCAAGTATAGTGTTACCAAACCCTAAATTTCACCATACATGCATACCTGGCATCAGGCCATCTTACTTGCCATTTTTTCCATCTATCACTGAAAGCTCTTCCTAAAAAACACTTTTTTGAAGATGTATGCGCTCTGCACCATTACTGCCCGCATATGTATTCTTTATGCACCACTACAACTCACGTACATATGCTAGCTACACCATTACAACCCAAGTATACCCACAAAAGTTGCAAAAAATAAAAAGCTGCAAGGGGATAGAGGCTTTTGGGTAGTTTCCTAACCAATTGACCACCCATAGCCCATTACCCAACCGAATATCTCTATTTTTGGCATATCAAAGAAGGTGTTGGGGTCCCATTCCTAGAGGAAGCATGAAAGTAGTGAAACTCTACCCATTTCATAATCCCCCTTGCCCCAATAATTTGCATCCACATTGCGATTTTTGAGCTAGAATTCCTTATTCTAGCCTTTTTCCTCCATTACTATCCAAATCCATTTCCTAGAGAGAGCCAAAGATGAGAAAGATATGTGGAAGTAGTTGGATCTTGGTGAAGAGGAGCCCAAGACCAGGTTCGAGGAGCAGGCACCGATCTCATTTTGTGAGTGACTTTGTGAGATTAATATAAAGAAGTACTCTTTCCGGCCCTCCATATGATGTGTTCAATCTTTATGTTTGATTTGCATTTTATTATGACATCTAACCCACTAATTCATATATAGAATACATGTTCATAGTTTCTTTTTTTCATTTTGGTGAATGTAGGTCAGCCTTGGGAGGATATTTGCAGTCGAAGAACAACCACCCGCAAAGGGATCGACACTGGATGCAGAGTTTGAGGTAAGACTATCGGATCCCTATACTTTGTACTTTATGCATGAATGTGGGGTATTGCCGGGATAGTTGTTAAAAGTGGGATAATTTAGATGGTTAGCTCTACCTGCACTTTAGAACCCTAGTGTAGTCTGTAGGGGGGTTTTCCCACTACAACAGAATTGGCGACCATACTGGGGAACCTCTAGGGTTTTTAGGGGATTATTTTTTTGGTCTTTAATTGGTTTATTTACTGTTTATTGAGTTTTTGTGTCTTTAAGGGATCCTGGTCTTCAATACCAGTACTCCCTGCCTGGTTTGCTTGACTGTTAGTTTCTTTTTAGAGAAGTGACAGGGGTGTACGTGGCCTACAGTGGGTCTGCACACATACATACGTGCCCTATCTTTGGACAACCCACATACATACGCAGGCTACTGAAGTATTAGTTGCGTGCATGTGTCAGGAAAATATTTTTTGAAGAAGAGGCAGCCATCCTCTTCCTTGAATGAAGCCATATTTCTCAGGGGTTTTCTTGATCTAGCCTTGGTCTCTATTTTTACAGTCTTTGGCCTAGGTTTGACAACAGTTAGCTTTTTCTTTATCAATATTTTTTATGTTTTCTTGATTAGGGTTTCATACAAGTTTTGTGAGTTCTTTCTAATCAGCTTGTTTAGTATTGTCAGTAACTCTCTGCAAGCTGTAGCGGACCAGAATTTAATTTTTGGTTTTGTCTTGTCTTCACTCTTCCCTTTTTATTGCTTTAGAAGGAAAGAAAAAGAATTCGTTTTCAACTTTCTTATTTTGAAGCATTTAAAAAAAAAAAAAAAAAAATCATTTCGTTGTTCGGTAAGTATTTAGGTTAGTTGTCTTTACTTGTCAAGAAGAAACGTGTTTTCTTAATTTCTTTACTGAATTCTTAGAAAACTAAGTAGCTCGTAGTCGAGTGAAATCTTGTTTTGAGTCTTTCCTTTAAAATATCTTACAAAAATTAGTTAAGCAAAGTTTGGTTAAAGAATTTAAATTTGAAAATCTTTATTTGTCAAAAGAAGTAGTTTTTGCTTTCAGTTTCATTTAATGCTCTTCTCTTTCGTCTCTCAAAAACACACCATTGGTTTTGTTTCCATTCCCTTGACTTAAAACAGTCACTTAAAATTAACACTTAATTAAAAGTTATTAGACTTTTGTTTGTTAGGGTCCACAAACTAGTCTAGGCCAGAGCCTTGATTTAGGTTTGAAAGGAAACTCTTCAAGGCTATAAAACAAACATTGGAGTCTATGCTAGGGAGTGTCAAAAAGTCTAGTAACATGGAAGTGATCCAAAACCCCCATCTAACATAGGGGCTAAACACGAGGTCGCGTGTAGAAAGGTAGCAGAGATAACCCCTCCAAAGCTGGACCAAGCATAGTGGAGAACACATATAAAAGGCTTATCTTGCGATTCCATTGTTCACATTTTCCACGGAGCTTTATGGGTCTCGAATCCGTTCGAGGTCCTAAGTCGATTTCCAGACCACTTTCTTTCGATACCCTTGATAGGTTTCGGGCTTGATACTCTTCTCATTGCGGTCTACCCGACTGTTGACTGTACCTGCCTGGTGACTGTTCGCGTGCTGGCAACCTAGTTGCCATTATTTTAGTGACTTACATAAGTGACTGCGGGGGTATACCACAGTACTTAGGGCAGACATCGGGCAATGCTTTGCAGAGTATACCTGGAGGGTGCTTCCATGTTCGATTTTCACTTGCACTGGTAAGTTTCTATAGTGTTGGCTGGTGTAACTGTTCTTCCAACTAGTTAGTGGTTTGATTGCTTTATCGCATGGGAACTTTTCTAGTGTGTGTTGGTTTTCAATTGTTAGTAAAATCCCTAATGTGTCTTTTATCTTCTCACAAAGTGGAGAATGAAGAGCTCCATTGGTCGCGAAGGATTTTGGGCCTACCACTGGTCTTTTTGGAGCCATCACCGCCACCACAGAGGCGAAGACTTGACCAACAAGGGTCATTTGAGGTGATTGAGCAACATGAAACTGTACCCGAGCCATCCCTGAGAGGAGAACTTTTGAATCCAGAGGAACCAACCATTTCTTACCTTAGGGCGGAAAATATTGTTCCATATAACCCTCCGATCACTGAACCATCGGTGCCTATCGCTGTCCAGGTTGTCCCTCCACGAATAACACATCACGAGCGTTAGGTAGAATTACAAGTAGCAATGGAAGAGAATGCTGCTAATTCATCTGGGAGTCCTCATAATCCCTCAATGGTTGTTACCACAGGAAGCGTTTCACCTCCTAACACACCCTCGCAGGTCTGAACCACTATGGTATCGATCGCCTCTACCTCAGGTAGTGGTCTAATTCATTCTATGGCGACGATCACCGCTTCTTTCACCCAGAGTGCGACAGGCCCTCCTTTTTCATACAGGATGCTTGACTTTCACACGAACTTGATCCTATCCTACTCCACCCTACAGACCATGGGTTTGGGGGCATGGAGCTCAAACACTCCTCTATAAGGGTCCATGGGGTGCACCTCATTCCCTTATAATGCTTTCCCTTACGGCGAGGGTCATATACCTCCGTCGTCTCCCTCACTCGGCGACGCTTCTTAGCATCCCGTCTGGCCGACCATGAACTACAACCTGTATGGAGTAGGTAGTCAAGGACCTTCTTCCAAAACCATGCATGTGGGTTCTTTTTCATTCTCTTTTTTAAACGCGTTTGGTAACAATGCATTCTTATTAGATGCCATCTCGGCTGAGGTTAACCCTAGTTTTGGAAAACAAAATTCGATGTAGGGTACTATTCTTGCACATGGGGAAAACACCTCACAAGAACCTTGGAATCTGTGGCAAGGATCATCCCCCTCGTCAGGGATGTCGACCGGGGGCAACCCCTTCCATGGTCAATGGAACCCTGGGAAAGGCTTTGTACCTATGCCCGTCGGATTGGCAGGGGACAACCCCTTCTAGAATCTTTGGAACACCACATTGGGAGTGATCCCTTCACAGCCCTCAACATCCTACTATGGAATTCAGTTGATGACATATCAACAAGCGCAGTATCTGTATGCTGGCCACAACCATGGTTTTTACGAGAACCCTGGTCATCAGCCTAACTTTTCCTGGCAACCTGGTGCCAAATAAACTCTAGGATACTTTCCTCCTGTACATACTCAACAACCTAAGATACCTTTTCTGGCAACTTTGCATTTGCCAGACTTGTCAAGATTATTAAATGACCCAATCTGTCATGATCTGCATTGGCCATCCATGCCAACGAAGTTTCCCTTGGACATTCCAAAGTTCGAAGGTAATCCTAAGGAAGATCTGGGTGATCATGTGACTACCTTTCACCTATGGTGCTCATCCAACTCATTGAGAGACGACTCCATCCAGTTGCGTCTGTTTCAATGAAATCTTATCTGGAGTGCCAAAAAATGGTACATCGAGCTCGACCGCTCAACATACTCTACTTTTGGCGAATTGGAAATGGTCTTTTTAGACCATTTTCAATTACCTGTGAGATACGATGTTGACATCGAATTGTTGGCCAACTTTGAGCAAACGAAGGCTGACCATATCTTAGATCACATCTGAGAATGGCGGTGTAGGAAGAGTTTGATAAACGTATCAGTCCCACAGGATTTCTTGTCGGAGTGGTTCATTAAGTCTTTGGTACCTCAGTTATCCAAGGGCGTCGGAATGTCGGGAGTGTTTTTCCAGGAAGAGGTGATATTGAGAGCTCAATAGCTTGAGCTAATATACTATCAGTCTGGTTTACTTTATGAAGTTTTCCCAGATGCACCATGGTCTATTCTTGATAGGACCAGACAAAATTCTAAACCACATGCCGATGGTATTGTTGGTTCAACACAAACCAAGCCCATTGACCAGCTGTCAAATCAATTTCAACAATTGTCGATATAGCAGACATCGTCCATCCAGACCCCTGGTTAGACTATTCCTCCTATTGAAACGTCGGATGTACATAGTGTGCAATTGACGAAACCGAAGGCCACCCAACAGCCTGACGAAAAGAAGAAACAACGAAATAAGTGTAGGGGGGATAAGAAACCCACCAATAATGTTGGCGGGGGAAACACAGAGAAGAAGAAGTCAAAGTATCTGTGTAACTTTTGCGCGAAAGAC
>JASDQU010509613.1:10741-40349 GCA_032191745.1 Picea mariana
AAATTTAACTCAAGCCTCTTCAAACGCAGATGGGGGCAGTCAAGGACCCCCTTCATCATCTAGTAATCCATCAACCTTGAATGTTTATATGTTAAAAGTTGATGCTCAAATAGAAACTAGGGCACATGATTACAGAATGACAAGAACTTCTGAGAAGGGTAAAGAAGATGAAAACCCACCTGTTCCTTTCTAGATCGAGAAGATGTTGGGAGAAACAATGACACACATCCCGAAAGGTGTGTTCAATAAAGCTTCCCACAATCCAAATGTGAGGGCTGCCCATAACTACTCTGTGGTGGAGGATTTGTCACAAACCCCTTACACAATGTCTTCTCTGGAGGTCTTCCAGAGATGCACTTCCCAGAGAAAGGCTTTGTTATCTTCCTTAGGATCTGCTGAGACCTATAATCCGAGAATGATCATGCTTGATACGACCGAATTAAAACCCCGTCTCCCCTACCACGTGGTGTTTCATATAGTAGTGGCTTATACCGTGAAAATTTTTACCTGGAACAATTTCTTCACAGTGGTTAATGAGGGTGCCTTGACATGCGTGATGTCAGTGTCGTGTTGGAAGGCCATTGGCTAGCCCGTTTTGTCTCCGTCACCTACTCTTCTTACCGCTATTGATGGATGTTCGTTCTGAATACATGGAATTATCCCTTCTTTCCCCGTGCAGTTAGGAGGGAAGACCGTGTTCGTCAAGGTTGAAGTGGTCGATGCACCTCTCGACCACAATATCTTGTTAGGAAGGAGTTGGAACTATGCTTTGCATGCAGTGGTCGTGACAGTTTTTTGGGTCTTGTTGTTTCCACACTAGGGTCGGATCATGTCCATTGATCAATTATCCTTCTCCTGTCCCGACCCTTCATCAGGGGCATCAACGGTCCCGATGGTTGATAACCCTCATCCCAGTGTCGTAAACGTAGGGGTTGGTTTGTGCCCACCTTTGATGGGTACTTTCAATTACCCGCCTCCAACCAACCTAGGGCCGAAGTTTTTCAAGTGTTGTCATTTTGTACGACTTACTTTAATGATCCATGGAATCTTCCTTCCCCATCATCCACAATGGAAGGGACAAGGCATAATGGCATGGTCATGCCCTTGTCCGTGGCAAAAGTTTCATACTCTATAGTCCAACAAGCTTCCGTCGACCCCGATCTGGCTCCCGCACAAGAGTTAGATCTGGTTCTCGACCCTATTTGGGCTCAAGGTTCCCTTGCCGATACTGATTCCTTAGAATTAGTATTTCCCTCGGATGAGGTGATTATTGAGGCAATGACTAGTCTGGACAGACCCTGGGATGATCTCCATCATAGATCTTACTTTCTCCCGGAGTTAAGAAGAATTGAGGCAGGTGAATTCATGTTGACTATGACTAGAGATAGGTCTTGTCCTATTAGTTCTCTGTCTACGCATGCAGTTTATGCCGAGGGTAACATGGAAAGTATCGATAGAACAATTCAAATGGATACCTCTAGTCATGGTGAGACAACAACTCTCTTTTTTTTTTTAACTAGATAATACCAAGGTTTGACGTCTCGAGGGAGATTGTCACTGACCATGGCAGTCACTTTCAGAATAAAATGATGTATGAGTTGTTAGCACAAGATTGGTTAAGGTGGAAAGTTTCAAGAACAAGCATTGACAACAATCTCACAAGTTTCCAAGAATCAAAATCACCCATGTATTTATGCTACCGAATTGCACGCAGACACACAGGCGGGCGCTACCTAAATTCTATCAAAAAATGAATTGTGCAGAGTTATTTTACCAGTTTTGAGTCACTAAATTGAAACTTGGATTATAAACAATTGAGAAGGTAGTTTTGAAAACTAGAGGAGAATTTGTATTCATAACATTCCAAATAAAAAAAACATCTCTCAGTTTTTCAAAATGTGTTATGGTTTGAGAGATATTAGACATATAAGTGGCGCTACCAACTGTTTTACAACGACACTACCTAACTTCCTGTAGCGGTCACGGTTTTGATATTTTGTCTTGTTGGGAGGTTGTCACCTGTCAAGGAGGACTCGAATGGATTCTCAAGGATCAGTTAGATGTCAAGGAATACCTGCACCTACTATTTAGCTCCATCAAAGGCCTCATGCAATGAGGTGGAGACATTTTATTAATGACTTCCAACAAATTCCTGAAAATTAGCAGTTTGTTGGATTTTTGTCTCTTTGATTGTTGCCACCTATCTCTAAGGCTTAGAATCCAATGGAGGAGATGGGATTCAACCTCCTTAGTTCATTTTTATGCTATTGTCTATTTAAAGAAGGAGAGAGCTCTTGGAGGAGGGGTTGGAGTGATAGGAAATAGACTGTTACTATTTTGTAAATTCCTAGACTCTGTATATCTGGATGGAGGATTCTTGTGTAGTCAAAGATCAGCTTGTTCTCCTCTCTTTGTCCATTCTCTTTGTATTCTTTCTCTAATGGAATATTGATTGATAAAGGATTTATCAACATCTTTGTTAACAGAGTTATGCAGTGGATGATTTACTGCGTATTTTGTGAAGCATCTCTTCTTGGATCAAATCTTTATTTCTTGATTAGAAGGATTCTAATTAATGAAATTTCAGCCATATGAATGTGTCAATCAATCCTGGTGTGAAATTGACTGTTCATAGTGATGTCTTCCTGCATTTTCTTCTATTCATATTTCAAATATGTGCTGGTTGGAGATTACGATAGCCATTTTTGCTGGAATATAGTCTTTGGAATTGTGTGCATTAGATCAAGCTTTGAACCTTATCAGTTTGATCCCTTTTTTAAAATATAATCACTCATCCAACTCTAAACATTCTGATGGGTACCAGGCTTACACTTACAACAGTCTAAGTGTGTTTCTCAGTGCTAACATTTTTGGCATAGTTGTCAGGGAGGCGATTTGAGGATGTTGAATATGTCCCTGGGTAGAACGACAAGTATAGTTTCAACTTTAGATGGTAGACTGAAGTTGGGCACCTAGAGGACTGCATATTTTCTACTTGGCGACTCCATGAAGATGAACCTATTAGAATACTCCACTATGGGAACAAGCTTGGATAGAAATGGAAGGCAAAGTCAAGTTCATGTATCAAGTTCTGAATTTCTTTCTCGAACTTGTGCCCTTTGTCCTGCATTCTTTCTTGAATTTTCTTGCACACATTAGCAAAATCATAATCTTCTTTGTATACTCTAAAGACCACCAACCTGCTCTTGCATATTCCTTTTTCAAACAAGTATATTTACCTCCTTCCCATGTCATTAGTGTTAAGGATATCCATCCACTTCAAACACCTGAAGAAGATGAGGTTCATATACAATTTTTTAATCAGTCTGAACCTTATGATTCTCTCCCTTCTATAGATTTCAAAGATGATTTATTACCTACTACCATTCCCTCAGCTGTTAATAGCCAACCTATTGAAATTCAACATGCACCAAATGATTATTGTCCTTTTGTAAATAATAAAACTAATTCAGTTTAGGCTGCCATATCCTTTGACATTTACCAACAACCTTCTAGTGTTCAACAACCCACTAACTTCCAGTTTAAGATTAGGGAAAAGATATTTGGACCTCTAAAGCTGCCATCCTTTCTTCATCCTTACCCTCCCAGATTTGTAGACTACCTACCAAATTTTGCTGTAAAAGATAACACTGCAGGAGAAGAGCATATGTCAGCCTTTCAAGACTTCACCGACAATCTAGAAATCTTGTAGGAATATATTGTCATGAGGATTTTCTCTAAATATTTGATTGGAGATGCTGCCTTGTGGTTCAAGAATATGGAAGTTACCTCCATTGGTTCATGGTATGAACTATATGAAACCTTTTTAAAATACTAGGGAAAGAGAAAATCATTTGATCATTACTTGCATGAGTTCACTGCTACGAGAAGAGAGGATAATGAAGCTCTGTTCGTCTTTAATAGAAGGTTCTACAACATTTATCCTGACATGCCCTTGGAGATATGACCTACAGAGACTGATTCCATGGTGTTCTATGTTAAGGCTCAGTACCCAAAACTTTCCCTTCTCCTGAGAGAAAGAAAGTCTTCATCCTTAAAAATATTATTTGAAGATGCTTAAGAAGTTGAGGAGAACATTCGTGCTTCCAGGGGGATCTAAGAGCAGGTTTTCTTTGAAAATATGCATGCATATGAGCAAGAGGATTGTTAGTATATTTTAGATTTGCAGCAAGAGGATAGTGAGTATGAATTAGATCTGGATCAGCAGCAAGGATGTAAGTATGACTCACATTTGGAATCAAATTCTTCAATATTTGCAGATTTTTCTATGGACAAGGATGCATGTCTAGTTTATGATCAATTTTCAAAGAATGTTGAACATATTATAATTGATGATTGCATAGATAGCTATATGTTCTTGGATGATCATAATTATCAGTGTGATTTAAACTCGATTATACCACTATCTTGTGATCATCATGCTTAAAACAAAGATACTTCAATTGTTGATGATCAAAATATGATCTCAAGGGAACCAGAAGGTTGTTTGTTTTCAAGCAAAGAGGAATGTATGTATGAGCGGTTGTATTTTCTTAATCATAAATTTTCCAACCATGGTCTCGAGGATCCAATTGGAGCTTATATGGAGTCATATGTTTCAGATTTTCTGAAGATTCCAGTTTTCATTACTTCACAGGTATTCATGGGTAAACATGTTTCTCTGAAAGAATCCATATCTTTGTTTTTAGACCTCTGTTATTCTCTATTGATCAGTGGTATGGATGGAATTTCTTCAGTCATGAAGTTTCTTGAATGGTTACTGTGGAAATTTTCTTTTACTTGAGAAAGTTGTTGATCTGGTTAGGATAGGGTAGCATAGGTAATAAATTCACTTCTTGAGCATTTAATTTCCTTTAGTTTCTAGCGAGTCTTTCATTTTCTTGAATAAGTGACAGTTTCTGAAAGTATTTATAGGTTGGTTGCAGAGATGACTCCATACCCCAATAGATAAGGAAACTAGAACTACAAGAGTTCTTAGAGCCTCACAGGGAGGACTCTATCCCCCATGGAGCCTATGTTAGCACAAGATTGGTTAAGGTGCAAAGTGTCAAGAAAAAGAATTGACAACACTTTCACAAGGTTCCAAGCATCAAAAGCACCCATGGATTTATGCTACGGAATTTCATGCAAACACATAGGCGGACGCTACCTAAATTCGCTACCTAAATTCTGGAAGAAAACGAATTGTGCAGAGTTATTTTACCAGGTTTGAGTCACTAACTTGAAACTTGGATTATGAACAATTGAGAAGGTATTTTTGAAAACGGGAGGAGGTTTTTATTCATAACATTCCCAATAAGAAAAAACTCTCTCAGTTATTCAAAATTTGTTATGGTTTGAGAGATATTAGACACATAAGTGGTGCTACCAACTATTTTACAGCGGAGCTACCTAATTTCCTGTAGCGGTCACGATTTCGATATTCATCTTGTTGGGAGGTTTCCATATGTCAAGGAGGATTTGAATGGATTCTCAAGGATTAATTAGATGTCAAGGGACACCTACACATAAGATTTATCTCCATCAAAGGCTTCATGCAATGAGGTGGAGACATTTTATTAATGACTTCCAACAAATTCCTGAAAATTAGCAGTTTGTTGGATTTTTGTCTCTTTGATTGTTGCCACCTATCTCCAAGGATTAGAATCCAATGGAGGAGATGGGATTCGACCTCCTTAGTCCATTTGGATGCTATTGTCTATTTAAATAAGGAGAGAGCTCTTGGAGGAGGGGTTGGAGTGATAGGAAAAAGACTGTTACTATTTTGTAAATTCCTAGACTCTGTATATCTGGATGGAGGATTCTTGTGGAGTCAAAGATCAACTTGTGCTCTTCTCTTTGTATTCTTTATCTAATGGAATATTGATAGATAAAGGATTTATCAACATATTTGTTAACATAGTTATGTAGTGGATGATTTATTGTGTATTTTGTGAAGCATCTCTTCTTGGAGCAAATCTTTATTTCTTGATTAGAAGGATTCTAATTAATGAAATTTCATCCATATGAATGTGTCAATCAAGCCTGATGTGAAATTGACTGTTCATTTTATTCTATTCATATTTCAAATATGTGCTGGTTGGAGATTATGATATCCCTTTTTGTGGGAATGTAGTCTTTGAAATTTTGTGCATTAGATCAGGCTTTGAACCTTATCAGTTTGATCCCTTTTTTTAAATATAATCACTCATCCAACTCTAAACATTCTGATGGGTACTGAGCTTAAACTTACATCAGTCTAAGTGTGATTCTCAGTGCTAACATGAGTTAACGTCAAATATTGAGTTGAGGCAAGAGCATTCATCACCCTACTACCCACAACCGAATGGTCAGGTGGAAGCTGTGAATAAATCTCTCAAGACTATTCTATAATCAACGATCAATTCTGCCAATTAAAATTGGTATTTGATGTTGTACTCGGCATTATGGGCCTACCAAACGTCTGTTAAGAATGCAACTAGTTTTTCACCTTTTCAACTCATTTATGGGCTAGAAGTAGTCTTTCCTATAGAGTGTCAGATCCTGTATCTAAAGTTGGAAGTACAGTTATTGCCAGACACTTCACCGCATGAAGAGCGTTTATTATATCTCGAGCATCTTGATGAGCAGCATCGAGATGCATCCTTAGCTAACAAGGCTCACAAACAAAGAGTCAAGTGTCACTATGATCAGTCTATTCATCCTCGGATTTTTTTCGAAGGCGATCTTGTCTTGATCTATGACTAATATAAGGATACCCTGGGGGTAGGCAAGTTCAAACCCATGTGGCTCAGACCTTTCATCGTGAAGGAGGTACTAAAGAAGGGCGCTTATAGTTTGGTAGAATTTGAGGGAAATGCTTTGGCAGAGCCTAGAAATGGGTTGTACCTCAAGAAGTATTACTCGTAGGTGGGTCACCTTGGGTGACTTATTGTACATATGTATAGTTCTTATACAGTTTAGTTTTTTGTCTTTTGGTTTTATGGACGTGTAGTTTTTGATGTCATCTTTTTCACTGTGGAAGATGTCAAGTGAATCAAAGGTGTTTGTTGGGTTTGCGGGTGACGCTATCCGACACACTCGGAGGCTTGCTTCTGCAACTTGGGTGATCTTCATACCTCAGGGCCAGTTGCTATCATCTGGAGGTATATGTTTAGGCGACACCACAAATAATGTCACCAAATACAGCATAATATTAGAGTTTCTTCATGATTCTTTGTGGCATGGTATCTCTCACCTCCGGGTCTAATTAGATGCTTAGCTAGTTGTGTCCCAGTTAAATGGAGTTTACCGTGTTTATGATCCTACTCTACATCGATGGTTCCTTAGGGTATGTCTCTTAGAACGAAGCTTTGATTACATTACGTATATCCATGTTCCTAGAAGATTGAATTAGATCACATATACTCTAGCTAATCATGTATTAGATTGGCATATTGCACACACGTAAGAAAAAGCACACACATACACATGTAAATACATTTGTAAATAAATGTAATCCATAAGACATAAAAATATGTAAATACACATATATATATATCAAAAGTCTCAGAGTACATAGGTGGGTGCAAGTGCATAAAAAATATGTCTAGTATACGTCACGGGGCTTATTCCCTCAAAAATATACAAAACGTGCCCTTGACACGTAAGTGGTCCATCCTAAGATAAGGGTGGGGCCTGTTGGCCCTACCATAGTGAACCATGACGTTTTCCAAACGCCAAAAGAGTTGGACCCAGGTCCATGGCACCCCAACTACATGAGGTTGCATCGATGGCGGGAGATACTTGATCTCTGCCATAGGGACTGCGCGAGTGAGTGCGGTGAGGTTCCACTCCACCCATCTCAAAACTCTCTCAGCCTCTCTGGCTGGAGGTCCCCCTACTACTGCTACTAGTTCGGAAGCCACGACTGGTCCTACCTATGGTCGAGGACATCGCCTGGTCCTCGAGAAGTCTGCTAGACACACTGGTCCCACATATGTACATAACACATACATAGTTGTCAGATACTCTGATATGCATAAAAAAATGATATATATAAAGAAATAAAAATTAAATAACATTTAAAAAAAAATACCTATCTCTCCTCGTTATGCTTCGGGAGGTATGGCCATGTCAGGATCCCTGGAGAATTTGATCCCAACATAGGGGTAGTCCTCTATAGCTAGAATCCACCGAGACCACCAGTCGAAAAAAAGCATCGTTGAAGGCCTCAATGGTCCTCCCTCCCACCTGTCGCGGCAACAACATCGCCCATATGCACACTGCTGGGAGAGAGGCCACGTGCCCCCGTACTGTCTCTTGTGGACTGATACTGGGTACCCTCTTGAAGAAAAAGGAACATAGGACAGTCCCTAACCCAAAGTTTTTGTTATTCCGCACACGACACTCTGTCAGTTGTCTCTTCATGCAATCCAACATGGTTGTTTATAGAATTTTTTGTCATTTTTTGAACCCTTTTGTCATTTTTTCTGGCTCGAAAATCATTTAACATGGTCCTTGAGTTTCTCATTGGATGTTACAATACAGTTCACTTTTGGTTTGGAAAACCTTTTGGGAGATGGGTCACTTTTAAGGTCCTTTGGTAAAAAGTTGTTTTTCCAACTGTTTGCATTTAAGTTAGGATTCCACCTCCACTTTTGCATCTTGTTGTCTTTTCCTCTTTGCTATAGGATTGATCCCATCGAATTGTGACATAGAACTGTCATTTTGCTAAAGAAGTGTCGTAATTTGGTGGTAGAGCCTACTCCTTCATGGATTCCCTAGGTAGATCCTGGTTGCATTTTCGTGTCCATGCTGTTTTTAATGACTTTAGGCTCGAGAGTCCTTCTTAGTCTTGTCCTGATTATGAGTTTGAGCCTCATTTGCATGATTCATCATCACTCTTGACCTCATACTAAGCACTCCCAAAAAAAATATGAGTCTTCTTTAATCCCTTTTCAGACTCTATAAACATGAAAAGATTGTCGAGTGATCTTGTTGTCCTTCACGCTCACCAAACTAAAACTTGAAGGCACGTCTATCCGGCGGTAGTTTACCCATTTTTCGGTCCGAACGGTCAAATTTACGAACAAAGGTATACTCTAGGAACTTTGGTTCACTAGAAGAGTATTCTCAGGTATAAGTTTAACCCTTTTTCAGGCCTGAGGGACTAAATTTACGAAAAAAGAACCCCCACGGAGTCCATAGTTAAGCTCTTTTCAAACTCTCTAAAAGTGAAAAGATTTTCGAGTGACCTTGTTTCTTCACACTCGTTACACTGGTCCTAAACAACATTCCCTACGGAGTCCATAGTTAAGCTCTTTTCAGACTGCTTAAAGTGAAAATATCGTCGAGTGACCTTGTTCTTTCACACTCGTTAATTGGTTCAGAAAAACATCTATTGGTATTAGTTCACCCCTTTTTCTGGCCTGTAGATTAAGGAGGAAAGAGGTACACCTCGAGAGATTTATCTCGTCGGGAGAGTTCTCCTCAACAAATTTCACTTTTTCGGGCTAAGGAGACTAAATCTAGAAAAAGACAGCGAGTCCATAGTTAAGCTCTTTTCAGACTCCTTAAAATTGAAACGATTGTCGAGTGATCTTGTCTTTGTCACACTCGTTAAAATGGTTTTGAATAGACATCATTTTGGTGCTAGTTTACACCTTTTTGGAACCTACTAGACTACCTTTGAAAAAGGTACTCCAGTGGAGTCTTCTTTAGTGCTTTTTCAGACTCTCTAAAAATGAAAAACCACTGAGATTACCTTCTTTGGGCTCGTTAAAATCACATTGAAGGGAGTTATCATTGTGTTCTGTTAATCACATTTTCATTCTTGCGTTTTGGCCTAATTTCGGCTCCATGTTGCTCTCAAATGAACCTTTGAAGCATGTCGTATACGCAAGCCTTGTAGCACTTTGCCTCTGCGTCTTGACACCTTGACCCATGGAGGAATTTTCCCGAGCGTCCTTTTCCTGCACATGTCTCCTTGCTCTGAGCATCAGTGTGTTCCTTGTGCTTGGAACTAGTATGTTTGCGACACTCGTTCCTCCTTTGTAACGTAGAATTCTTTTATTCTTTTTCAAGCTTTCCAAAATTATTAAAAAAGACAAAAAAATCAAATATACCCCAAAAAGAGGATGGGAAAAGTATTTTCTTTTTATGGCAGCACAATGAGTCACCCTTGGATGAAGCACATCCTTTTGTTTGTTCGTCAAGCTCTGGGATTTAATATGACCTTAGGATGTTGTTCTCGTTACATAGATCTGTGTCCTCCTCCATTTGGTTATTCTTCCAAACACATGGAGAGTTTGTGTTTCCTCCTGCATCGTGAACTTATGTCAATGTCATGCTGCCTGAGTCTAATCATTTTTCATGCTATTGTCCAAGGGATGTTTTTACTCAACCCAAGTCGGCCCTTCTACATTTTGTCTCTTGCCCTCATGCCTAGCCATCCCGAAAGTCCAATCAAGTCTTTGCTTGAAATCACTGAAGTTCTCTGCCTAATCACTGAGATCCTCTTGTCTGTTCCCCAAAGAGTCGTCAAAGACCTCTGGGTAGTGAATTTGTACAATCACATTACACTCCTACCTGAGATATGAAGATCTTGAAGTTGTTTCTCGAGCTCTGAAGGCCTCATCTCCAGCCATCAGGCGTCATTGGCTTCTTGAAGATGGATAATATACATGTATATCTTTTGATTTTGAGATGTAGATCTATTGTGTATTGCTCACAACTACACTTTATATAGTAATATGACATGGATCTACAGTGTATTTGATTGATATCCATGATTTTATTTCATCCCGAGCATGGGTATGCCCGCCTCGGTGAGACAATTGTTATTTTGCAAATGGCACCTCCCGAACTCTGGTCTTGGGCTCACTCGCTTTGTACATTGGTAAATATTTGTAATGTATTTCGGACATCAGATGCTCTTCTAACCTCACACATTAGGGGGCATCTGTTATAACCCTAAATTTCACCATACATGCATACCTGGCATCAGGCCATCTTACTTTTGATTTTTTCCAAGCTATCATTGAAAGCTCTTCCTAAAAAACACATTTTTTGAAGATGTATGCACCCTGCACCATTACTTCCCATGTATGTATGCTTGCTGCACCACTACAGCTCACGTACATATGCTAGTTGCACCGTTATAGCCCATGTATACCCACAAAAGTTGCAAAAAATAAAAAGTTGCAAGGGGATACGGGCTTTTGGGTAGTTTCCTAACCAATTGATCGCCCATAGCCCGTCACCCAACCAAATAACTATCTTTTTGTCATATAAAATAAGGTGTTGGGGTCCCATTCCTAGAGGAAGCATGAAAGTAGTGAAACTCTGCCTGTTTCATAATTCCCCCTTGCCCCAATAATTTGCAGCCACATTGTGATTTTTGAGCCATAATTCCTTATTCTAGCCTTTTTTCTCCATTACTAGCCAAATCCATTTCCTAGAGAGAGCTGAAGAGGAGAAAGATACGTGGAAGCAGTTGGATCTTGGTGAAGAGGAGCCCAGGACTGGGTTCGAGGAGCAGTCGCCGATCTCATTTTGTAAGTGACTTTGTGAGATTAATATAAAGAAGTACTTTTTCCATCCCGCCATATGATGTGTTCAATATTTATGTTTAATTTACATTTTATTATGACATATAACCCACTAATTCATATATAGAATACATTCTCGTAATTTCTTGTTTGTCTTTTGGTGAATGCAGGTCAGCCTTGGGAGGAGATTTGCAGTCGAGGAACAACCAAATGCAAAGGGATCGACACCGAACATAGAGTTTAAGGTAAGACTACCGGATCCCTATACTTTGTACTTTATGCATGAATGTGGGGTATTGTCAGGATAGTTGTTAAAAGTAGGAGACTTTAGATGGTTAGCTTTGCCTACACTTTAGAACCCCAGTGTAGTCCGTAGGGGGGTTTTCCCACTACAACAAGTGCAAAGATTTCATAATCAATAAAAGTAAATTCAAGATCTTCATAGTAGATTTACTATTATAATTTTATAGGCTCAATATAATATATATATCTAGTATCAAGATAGTTAAGTTTACAGTATATCGTTTACTTTAGGTGGGTAAGATGTCAATATCTAAAAAAGAGTTGTCAACTGAAATTTTCGAATTAGAAATACATATCCAGTTTAAGAAATCGCATTCTAAAAACACTTCCTTCTCTACTCAAACGACGACTAAAGTTTTCTTAACTGGTTGGGAATAAGAGTCTTATTTTCCAGATTGCAGATAATATAAATCGAGACACTTGAAGGTAGGGAAAGCTTTGCAAAAAGGTACTAATATGACCATTCCAAAACTTGAACAATGGAAGGACCTACTCATCTCTGGCAAGGTTCTATCAGTATTCTTGGTAGATATAACTAAATTTAATATTTTAGAATCCTAAAATAAAAAATTCAATCGATAAAACCTCTTAAAAGAAAAAGGAAAAATATTTTTCTTTTTTTTAAATAAGAAAGCAAGATTTAAATTATTAAACAATCGTGAGACACATCAATCGATAATCTTGAGGAATGAATCCATTGGATTAGACCCAAGGCATCTAGTTTAATCTTGTTATTATGCATTCAAGGTAGGGAGATTATAATCTCAATGATTCTTCTATCGTACATACCTTATCCTTACACCAATTATCTTATAGTTTAAATGTACAAATTACTAAATTTGTTTCTTACTATGCCCATCCCTCGTTCATTTGACAACAGAGAGACTTCCTATCAAGACAGGGTTAAACACTATGGCCATCTAACAAGCACCTTCCTCCTAAGATTTTGGGTGTAACTCATAGTTAAAATAAAAATTAGTTTGCCCACCAAGTAGTTAATGATCCCGAGATAACGCTGGCCAGCGTGATGATTCTATAACATCCAATCATTCAATTCCAAGAAGTTTAAGATCTGCAGTAAATTAATTCTTTTCATAACACAAGTACTCTTAGAGAATCCAACTAAATTTAAATTTGGTTTTTGAACATCCTGGCCGCGACCATAGTATTGCACTTTTTAAAAATTGAAATTTGCATTGCATCGTCAATACAATATTAAATTCACAGTGTTGAGTATTTAATCGACATCACCCATGAAATTAAATTCGGAAATTTAGAAACAATTTATCGTGGCCTCAATAGGTAATACATTCTAGAGTGGAAATGAATTTACAAGACCATATGATTTCCAAAATGCATGCAAAAGTTACAGTGACCCAACAAAAATTCCATCCTTCAGTTTTCCTAAATAAATGGACAGAGCTCAATGAAAAATCCAATCCCAGGGTCTGGGGTTTTTAATTTATTTGACTCTGAATTAGTTTATGAAAGTAACTAAACCAAGTGATAACGAGATTTAATCCTTTGAGGGTACATTTAGTTTTGTAGAAAACAAACAAATCTAATTTACAGATAAGAAAACTCATTTTGTGACCAAACAATATTCAATTCGATATGATATTAGTTTACCATGACCAACATTCTTATTCCAGATTTGTATCTGGTCATATAGTGACTCTAGAAAATTTGGATGTTTAAGAGTGTAAACAGATAAGAAACGATTGACGTATTTCATAACCCGATTGTAAATATATAGTGACTTAAGAAATTCCAACTCGGGATTGAAATTTTAATTAGCAGCTAACACGATGAACTTATACATTCGGTTGTCAGAATATAAAAAAAAGAGCAGTCATATAAAATTCTGGAATTCAAGATTGAAATTTTATTTGCAGTGACAAGAATTTGAAATTTTGGACTGTAAAATAAATTGAAGGCGATCATAGGATTCAGTTGAAAATTATGCGATGATTTTTTTAAAATCGCAATATAAAAATATGAGTACAACATCATTACAACAAATCTTTATAGCTCTAATATACAATTTTATCATATTACAAATTTAAACTCATAAATAAAATATCGAAACCTATGAAGACGGAGAGTTGATGGTGTGCTTCAAAGTCTTGCGCTCCTTCTATACTCCAGCTTGTTAATCACTGAAACTTCACCGATACCTCCCAACCAATGCTAGGGGTACTCTTCTTCCCCCTTATCCCCCAGAGCTACAAAGGGGCCACGCACAATAAATCGACCAACAATAGCTCCAAGGCTTTTCTCGCAAGGAATAGCTTCCATTGTTTCTACAAGCTTGGTTTCCCAACTCTCACAAGTAAAAACAGTCCACCAAAATTTTTGGTAGCATAACATTACCAAGAAAAAGTGAGATCCATTTCCCTTCTACCACATTTTTTTATAGAAAAATCCTCAATGACACATGTCCTCATGCACAATTAATTATCTTTTTTTAATTAATTTAATTAGTATTATTCACCCACACACTTTTCACCCTCTCCCCAAGTTGCAAAAGTAATTACCATTTTATTTTATTTAAAAAGTCAATTTCCCTCACATTCCCCAATGTGTTCCTATTTTTGCTCTTAGTTGTCCCTTTGTTCCCCAAATTTTTATTTAATGAGTGTCTCCTAACTAGATCTTAGTTAGAGTTGGATTAGGAGTCTTCTTCTAGTTAGGCTAGTGGTATGTTGACTCAAGATTCTATTCCAAGTGTACTCCTATTCTCTCATGTTATTATTTCTTCTATTTTAAAAAATTCATTTTATTAATTTCATGCACACATGTGCATTTTTCCAATCTTTAAATTTATATTCCACTTTTTCCTAGAGTTGATTATATTCTCAAATATTTAACTTATGTCATAATCCATTTAGTCCTTTATTTAAATTTTGACTTTGACTTAGTCTTAAACTTAGGCTTAGACTTTTGTTAGGATTTATAATTAAAAAATTATTGTTTAATTAATTATTTTATTCTAACAAGGTCTAATCACTTCAACATTTTCTAGGCCACCTAGATTTATTAACTCGATCTTTTTTATTTACGCAACATGCCCTTCAAGATGCACCTCCATTCTCCAAGGGTGCCACTCGCCTTATACTAGTTTTGAATTTTTTTCCAACCCTTGGAGTCAACACTGCACTCGATCAACCTTGTGAGAGACTAAGGGCTTCTAAGGAATAAGGACTCTGCCTTATTGCGCACCCCTTAGAAATATTCGTTAGTGATTGTCTCAGTCCACCCTCATGACATTGTGGACCTCTTGAACTAGGTAATAATTAACCTACTATTCTGGCCATGGTGAGAGTTTTAGTAGGCTGTGACAGAGACGTTGCCACACCTCTCCCTCAAATGTATGGTTTCTATGCATGGACCCTTTACTCCTTATGTGAGTTGGATTAGCAAGCATCGTCAAGCCTGCATCCATTGACAAAAAGACTGTCAATAATCCATATACATAAATCATACCGAAATCAATCATATATCACATGTTGCGTAAAATGAAATACTCAAACAAGTACAATCCACTCCCTAACACAAGCTGTAGTCTAAGGAAGTCCATTGATGCCATCAACATCCATAACCTGTCATGTGTCCTGCACACTCAGGAAAAATCGTCAATAGCATATGTCAATATATATACATCAAAATAAAAATAAGTCACAACACATCGTCATCATCATATATAACCCATAATCAAAATGAAATCATAATATACCATAACCAGATCACTTGCATGCAAGTGTCCTCAAAGAATATGTCAATAAAAGTGTGCTCAGTAGAGAGGGATGTTACATTACTAACAAAGAATGATGCTGTCATCTCACCTCGAATATTCAAAATTTCAATACCTTTCGATCCACAAAACAATTATACAAGCACAAAGATGAAAATAAAATAGAAATGCGTTGATGCATTAATAAAATTAGAAAGCCTCGATGTTGCATATGTAAACAATGTGAAACTGGTACGTAAAAATTATAAGAGCATTGGTGCTACATACAACAAAATGGGAATCCAATGCATAATAATTATAAATGCACCAATGCCTTTTAGTTTTATGTACACACTGAATAATCTTATGTTATGGTACATCGGTGTGATTTAACAATACAATCACAAAAAAAACACCTACAATCATCCAATATTTTTTAGTTATATAGAACATCCATTAAATCCTTGTTGAAACCTCTACATCAAATACAAAAGGTTTTAGTGGAATCTTTTTTGAAATTTTTTCCAAATATTGTAACATTGAAAACCTTTGCTATAAGGTGTTCTCCTTGTAGTGATCAAAGCATGAAATTTAAAAAAAAAAATGCATAAAATCAATTCCATTCATGATATATAAAAAATTCATCAACAAATGTTCTCACTATGAATAAATCGGGCAACGATGGAAAGTCACTAGTAGGTGGAACACTTGGCTATACAATATGCTTCGAGGTAACATTTTTTGTAGCATGGGATATGCTATCCACATCAGACGATGGATGGTGGAATGCGTGAGAGTGTAGTGGTGCAACCTTTGTGGATGAAACAATATGGGATGCAACAAGGATGACTAGTGGGTGGAATACAGGTGCAACCACTATGGATGGATGGGATGGAAAATTCTGTAGAGGTGGGTGGAAATAATTCCCCATGGATTGTACGAGCGATGGTAAAACCCTTGGGGTGGAAAGTGGTATCCCACTTGAGTTGGGGTAGGGTGGAAAAGGACTAGACTTACGATGTATCCAGGTAAAAATGATGGGTGGAATATTGGAAGTGGTGGTGAATGGAATGGTGGTGGTACAAGTGAATTGGAAGTGAATGAAATAACATGTATACATATTTATAATATTTTTATTAGTAAAAAAATGTAAAATTCAACCAAAACAATATAACAAATTTCACATTTAAACAAGATTTAACTCGAGACATGATACCTGTGAAGGGGGTCATCTGTCCATCCTAGGTAGACATGGTTCATCATCATATGATACCACAACCTATAGGGAAACAACAACATTATATTTGATTTATCATAAATAGCCTATAAAAATGCAAGAATTGTCTTATAGATGTAGTAGAATAGTAGAAGATTAGTGAAGTTGCTAGAGAATAAGTAGAGCATTGTGGTGAATTTATCGAAGTTGTTGCATACCTGAGTATGCAGTACACCAAATGAGAAGGCTGTTGATACTACTGCATCAATGGTGGAAACTATCACTAATGCATTTTTTGGCGTCAAGGGTCTACTATATGAGTGTAGAAATTGCAAACACACACACACACACACATATCTGTCTATCCACAACTTGAGCACCTGTGAGGGTCACATGAACACTTATTCTATCCATGTTCCCTCTCCTAGACAAAATATACTACATGGCTTGAAGGACCAACCCTTCTCCCAACATCACGTGTAGGTAGCTCTTGGCGAGATAATGCTATATAAATTTTGTACTACACGAGGATTTGATTCAAGGTGGATATGGATTTCAGTGTATGGATGATGCTTCCTATGATGAGAGGATTATGAACAAGTGGGGTTAGCCCTTCTTCTAGGAGGATGAGGACCCAACACTAGGTCTACCCGCTCCTTGGAATTTACCAATGTCAAAGTAGTTTACATGGAGATCTAACATAAACTCTACCCATACTTTTTTGATGAAATATAAAGGCACCTCCTTATTATTGCAGGGAGGTTTGCCAAAAACAATAAACCTTCTATCTATCTAATTCTCTAAAAACTGTTGGTAGGTGAACTACTCCATACAAATGCATATCTTTGTGATCAATGGTTTTACTCCATTTCTAGGATCAATGAACAATGTCATCAGATATTTTTTTGTAATTTTTAGGTCTATAACTTGGTTTTTATCTAGACCAATCATGTAATATTCAAACATTCTAACAAAGTGATAAAAAATATTACTTAATTGGTCTTGGGGACTTATAAAAGAGGATACAATGGTATTCACAGAACTTGATAGTGACAGTTTTGAGGGCTCTCTAGTACTCCGTAAGTATTGAACAAGAGTTCTAAGAGATGCCAACCCTTCATCAATTTCCATTTTTACATTTCTCAATTGTGGGTTGGGGTTTGGTGTGCCTTCCTGTGCTGGTGTTGGGTTTTGGCTTTCTCTAGGATCCATGTTAATTATGTTTGTTGCAATTCAATGATGGAATATATAATTTAGGTTCATTTTTTTAAAATTTAAGCAAATTAAGAAATTAAAAAAAAATGAAATTCCATCCAAATACATACCTAGAATCAACCAGAGATGATGTTAGGAGAGTGTGGAAACCACATCAACAATGTGAGGGATTCAATTATCTCAATCCCCATTCAAAACATGTGGCACGATAATTCTATCGGTGAAATAGATTGGATGCAACCCCTTTTTAAAAATAAATCAAAGGAACATGCACACAATCTTTGGAACATGCACTCGTTCTTAGGAACATGCACATTCTCTTGAGAGTGCATGCCCATTCATGTTGAGGGGTTAAGTTTGAATCCTCAGTGGTGGATCATGGATTGTTAAGCCAGCCACATTAGAACGTGTGTGTGTTCTTAAGAATGCAGACATGTTCCTACATGAGAAATTTTTTTCTCACCTCGTTTGCTGCATTTGTTTCCACCAACATCTTGCAAAGTCCCATAACTACTTCTTGCATTTTCATCTACCAACTTCTTGTAGACTCCCATTACTACTTCCAAAATTAAAAAATGGAAACTCATGTTAAAAGTATAAAACTATGATATGAAAACTCAATGGTGAGTCTACATCCCCCCATTAACAAATGCCTCCAAAAAGTTTTTATTCTTCTTCCCTATACTCAAGGAAGTTAGAGGTTTCCTATTTCAAGGATTAGTGTTCAATTTTGGATCTAGAAATGGATTATTAATTATAAGTTTTAACAATTTTAAAAATAAAAAAACATACATTTTTCATAGTATAATTCAATACTGTAACGAACCCCCACCGTTACGACCAAAAACGTGATGTACAACAGAAATTATTATTATTGTTTTTTAAGGCGCAAAAGATCTACTTAACTCCAAGGTGCGTGATTAAATCAATCGACAAATTCACAATAACCAACATCATTTTCAAGGTACACACCTGGTCCATTAGCCAAATTAACATAATTCACTTAACGATCAAGCGCACCAAATTCTAAACCTAAGGTACCCATACAATATCATTGTGACAAACACGCTAGTAAACTAAGGCATGGCATTTACTCTTCAACTGAGTCCATAACACAAGCAGTCTAAACACTTAACCATCCTCATAACTAAGGCGCACAAATCACCAGTACTGAGGTCGACCATAAGAAACACTATTTGGAGGTGCGCGCGTGATCCAATACTAAATTAATCATATATCAACTTCATTACCATGCATGCAAATAAATCTAGGTGCTTAGGGAAATCACACACCAGCATGGCTACACGGTGCGTGGGTAAAATCCCAAGCGTAACATTACGCGTCATCAAGGCCCATGAGCCGCATATCCTATTAATAACCAATCAAGCAACAAGGGTACTTAAAGGTGCTAGGTAAGCTAATCACACTATCCTCAAGTCAATCATCATCCAAGGCACAAAAATATTACCAGCTAAAACCTTGAGGCATAAGGTAAATGACTGTAATTACATGCTGCGTAAGGGAAACTATTCCAACCTAAATCACACAGTAAACAAAATCCAAAAATGGAAGCACTCTAACATCAATCCAACTAATCATTTAAACAGGGTAACGACATTCATTACCTTAATTGTGCAAGGGTCTAAGATCCAACCGTCATAAGAAAAATCCAGCCGTGCAAGAAACCCATCTTCAAAATCGTCATGTAAAACATACAATTGATGTGCGCAAAAGTCTATCTCATCATGTCCTAATTCTCATGAAGGAAACGAGCGTGCACATTCAATTAATGAACATCTAAAACAAAGTCTAATCAATCGACAAGTGTCCTTTTAAAATTACCTTAAGATCACTACGTTGTTCCATTCCCTTCTTAAATACAAGTATGCTCATCCTAAATTTTCCCACAAAACTGAGTCAACTTAGCTAATCCTTCAATTAAATCCTATTGTACTTTACCCAAGGATTCACCCACATCTTCCATCACCATTTAATCAATGCTTAGTAATGATTAAGTATGCTATTGAACCATTCCCTTATACTATCTTAATATAACGTTGGTCAGTGCCAGATTAAATGAACTCCGCTGCCAAATTAATAAAAATTTCACTCTTAAATATACATGGTGTTATCGCACCTCTCAACATTAATAGTTTAATTTAAAACCTAATTAATTAGAATTTAAACTAGAGTTAGAATTAATTCTAACTGTAATACCATTTTAAGGTACTATTAACTGTAATTAAACTAGGATACCATTGACTGGAATTATAAATTAACCAGAATTGGAACTTAATTGGAATTCCATTATAAACTAAAATTAACTGAATCAAATTTAACTGACAAAAACGTTATTCCTGCATTAAATACCCCTTTACAATTTCAACCAATATATAATTCTGGAGATAAAAATGAAACAACGTTGAATCAACCAACAGGTTTCGACCAAAATGGATTTCAAGGTATTAATAAGTGTAGGGCCACATCATTGGATGTTGCGCACCAAAAGCAGGTTCGTGGAGAGCACAGAAAAGTAAACACCTCACAACCTAAAGGAGACCTGAAACGCCAGCAACCACTTGATAGAGTTCTGAGCAAAGAATAAAAGTTGGAGTAGAGGACGGAAACGTTGGTGAAGGGCATTCGATATAAAAAATTTAGAATAAAGAAAATTGGTTCTCTGTCAAGGGGACACAGGATTAAAGGATTAAGATATTTGAGATCATTAAGAAGCACCAGCAAGGGAAAAGTAAGTTATGCGGCATTCAACTGAAGAATTATTAAAGGAGGGAGGAGTCGACACACTTACCCACGAAATCAACAAATTTGTCTTTTCGAACGGCTCTTCTGGAGACGAGGAGAACCCTTGGAACCCAACGCGAGATTGGAAACCTCATTCTTAACCATTACGGGTTTATAAGCAATACATAGGATGGGAATAAAAAGAGTGAATATCTGACCCTCACACACAGTACAGACAGTGAGGGATTTGGATTTGATTTTCCCTTAACGCAAGCAACACCGACAGGGCATAAGCAGGAGAATGACTGGCTATGGAAATCGATCGACCATTGTAACTTAACATTTCTCCTTAGTTTAACCCTTATTTTGATTGGCGCGTCCTTGTGGGTGATTTATATGAGTTCTGATTCATTGTGGAAGCCAGTTCATATGATATGACAGATGGTCGCCCCTTCCCCTACGATTACATATTTAAGCCACTGTTGCATCAGTCACAAATGGATCGTCCGGATTCATTCTACTGTGCGGGCTATACCCTTGTTGACCCATAAATTTGGGTGTGAGAACTCAGATAAAGACAATGAAGGAGAATGGTTTAACAAAAAGTGCGTTGCATGGGTTTGAATTAGAAGGATATGGGCATGTCTATCTCTTATAAAGGAGTAGCGAGGTGGATCTCAAACCAGTGGTTCGGGTAGAAAAGGGTTCCATTAGCACAGGGTTCTTGGTCCAGAAGTCGTTTTCCTAAACAATCACTGCGAATATCGAGAAAACAGGTGCTTCCACAAACTCACAAATGTAGATGTAGGAAATATGCAATACAATAAAAATTAAAAACCCTTATGGGCGAATGGTGGTATTACACCTTATAATTTAACATTTAAAACTTTTGTTGGTCAGATGCATTACCTATAATACACATACAAGCAAGTAAAACCCCCTTTTTTTTTCAGATTACAATTATGCTGAGATCCATCAATCCATTTTCGCAATTATCATAACAATACTTATGACAGAAAACTAAGGACACCAAGATGTCATTCGACTACCACAACTATGCAAGTATAAATGAAATGAAAATACAATGACTAGATTTACCCGAGACACTGTGATCGACGATGACAAATTTGAAGTTGTTGTCTCGTGCTTGCGCTTCGAGCAGATCCTTCTCGCTAATCGTTGAGACCTCACTGGTACCTCCCAACCAACGCTAGGGGTACTCTTCTTCCCCCTGAGCCCCCCAAGCCGAAAAAGGGCCACACGCAAATACCAGAGAAGGTTAACTCCCAGCTCACCTCGCGAGGTCAAGCTACCACTCGCTATCGAGCTGGGCATCCCAACTCCCACAAAAAAAATCAATCAAGAAAAATATCGGTAGCATAACCTTACGCCTACCAGTCGTGATCCATTCTCCTCCTCTGCCCTCCATTTGATAGAGTTTCTTAGTGTTTAGTTTCCAAAAACCTCAATAAATTTATGTTTATTAAAATTTAATTAGGATAAACCTCCCTCGTACACATGTCACCCGATTCCTTAGTTGCACCAGAAATTCATTTAATTATTTAATTTAAAAGGCCAATTTTCGTCGCCCACCTAAAAGCATTCCTAAAAATACTCCTCAATGTCTCTTTATTCCCTTACATTCCTTTTAATGACTGACGTCTTTCTTAAAGCTTAGTTGAGTTCGAATTTAGAAATTTCTCTTGACTAGATTCCCTACTATGTTCCTCATTCCTTTTGTAATTAAAGTTTCCCCTTTTGGTCTAAGTTTAAATTATCTAGTTTGTACTTAGCCAACCATTAATCTTTTAATAATTTAATCCTTCAAAATTTTCCTTTTTAATTTAATTTCACCCCCACTTTCTTCGTCCCCCCTTTTATTACTTGCTTAATTAAATTTTAGTTCTCAATATCTAATTAGACCTAGGATTAAATTCTTTAAGCTCAGTAGAAATTGTTTTTAAGGGAAATTTTATTATTATTAATCTTTACTCATGCAACGTTCATTTTAAGGCTGACCCAGTATTAAGGAGACATAGTTTTCTAGGTACTAAGTTCATTAACTCATCAGTGTAAGAATCGTGACGTGCCCTTCAAGATGCACTAAGTGCTCCAAGGGTGCCACTTGCCTACATTCATGTTTCATTTACACGACATGCCCTTCAAGACACACTACGTGCTCCAAGGGTGCCACTCACCTTTTGACTGATTTTGGTAGAATTCAAGCCCTTGGAGTCAATACTTGATTAGGTGACCTTATGGGAGACTAAGGGCCTCTAAGGAATAAGGACCATGCCTTATTGCGCACCCCGTAGAATCGTCATGAGCGATTGTCACAGTCTTCCCTCGTGACATCGTGGATCTCTCGAACTAGGTAATTGTGAACCTACAGTTCGAGCCACGGTGGGAGTGCTAGTAGGCTATGGTAGGGCTGCTTCCACACCTCTCCCTTAATATCTTTAGTTGTTGTGTGTGACCCCTTTACTCCAAATGTGAGTCTGGTTAGCAAGCTATCATCAGCTTGCATCCATCAACGAAACATGTCAACGATCCAAAATCAACATCATAAAATACCAGTCATATGTCACATATGCATTATCGAAAACACTCAAACCATAACATTCCACTCCCTGACTCGATTCAGAGCCCAAGGAGGTCCATCGATGCCATCGACATCCTCAATCGGTCCAAAGTCTTGCACACTCAGGAAAAACCAGTCAATAGCACCTATCGATACATATATAATCAAATAACATATCATAATATCCACAACATCGTCATAATCCATAAGAGAAACATAAAATCATATAATGAACCGGATCACTTGCATGCAATTTTCCTCAAGGAATAAGTCTCCTCAGGTGTGCGCAAGAGTGGGATGTTACAAATACAAAAAAACTCGCTACGTAAGAGTAGTCCATCTTATGGGAAGTGTTCTCCAAGCTTGATACATTGGTTGAATGTACTTCTCTAAGGCCACAATAGTGGATGTCCCGATAGTCTATGCAAGAGCATGCTCAATAATAGATTACAAAGACACAATAATCAAACAAATTATATACTTTTAATTCAATATTTGAAAATGATGCAATGGAAGTAATCTATAGTGACTTGATATCTAGGCGCATGAGATACATGTACCTAAGATATCAAAGGTGATGAAATACATGCCCTTCAATTCACAATATTCTCTAAGGCCACAATAGTGGATGCCTTAACTACGGATGCGCCAATGATATATGACTATCACTAATATTCAAGAGTTTGTCCAATAAAATACTATAAGTGCCTACCAATCAAACTAGTTAGATACTTTTAATTCAATATTTGAAAATGATGCAATGAAAGTAATTTATGATGACATATTGTTTGAGAGTGGGAGATACATGTACCTAATATATCAAAGGTGTCGGCATGCCCATCCCTCTAGTCATAGTCTACTGTGATGCCACAAAAGTGGGTGCCTTAAGAATCATTGCATCAATGGTAGATGTCTATTGTGGATGTTAAAGAGTTTATCCAATCACATACTATAAACACATGCCAACCAAATAAAGTAGATACTTTTAAATCACTATTTGAAAATGATGCATGGAAGGAATATATAATGGTATGTTGATTGAGAATGGTAGATACAAGTAAACAATATATTAAAGGTTGCTCAAAAATTAATTATTACTCCGTAGAAATAGATGAAACACCCATTGCAATGACAATAGATGTATCAATGTGGATGTTTGGATGCACAATAGCTAACCAAACAACTTAGATACTTAAAAAAAAATTGAATAATCATGCATTGGAAAATATGAAACTAATATTTCCTACTAGTCATGTGAAGGAATAGATTCATAGATGTTGACACATACTCACCAACTGTGGATTATCCGACAATTAATCTCGAAACTACTCACCACAGAAATATGAAAACTGCATAGAAAACATTAGAAAAATATATATATATATCTTGTCATCCACTTGTATAATACAATAACTCATTTGATAAAGTGAAAAACATTATCCTTACCTACATCGGCAGAAAACAAAAGAACATGCAACATTGGTTGGTGCATTTAAATCCATTGAAGGAGGGATCTCTTTGTGATGGAGTATCATGGAATATCAACTAAACATCTGAGAAAACAATGTTATATATATATATATATATATATATATATATATATATATATATATATATATGAAATTTATTAACATTGTTAAATATATCTAAGAAAATATGTAAATGTTGATCGATTTACATATTGAAGGAATCCATTAGTAGAAAAATTAGAGGAAGGCCCATCACATAATTTCTCACATGATGTGTATGGATGTGGGAGTGACTCATTCTCTAGAACTCTAGTTTGTGCATTGTTAATTGGCTCCATAACTTATGCATCGTTGAGGGGATCCCTAGCTTGTGCACAACCAAATGGCTCCTCCAATGAACTATGTTGGGTGGCTCCTCCCTACCAAAAGTAGTTCTCGATGACTCCTCCCTATCATGAGAAGTATTAGAAGATTGTCCCTTAAATGTGCCCTCTGTTGCATAGCTCTCAGCAAATGTGCCATGGTATATTAATTTCCATGACAACTATAAGAAAGCATCATATTTGTTATCAATCACATTGGGTTTTGGATTATTTAAATAGGGAGGAATTCAGGGGTGCAGGGGGCGACGTACATGGTTTTGATTATCCATAGAATTGTTTATGTCCTAGATAATACCTTTTGCTAGAACCTTGGAACTAGGGAATTTTTTAGAGGTGATTTTTTCCAATTGGATATTTTTTGGCCATTTGTCAAAACATAAATTCATTAATTAGTCATTTTCGTCTTAAAAATTAATCTATTTTTTTACAAAAAATATGCTTATATTGACACTATTCACCAAAATTTATAAGTTTTAATAATAAATTGTATGTTTTCCATTGAATATTCGCCTGCATGTCTATATACATGTATTTCTTCAATTTGAAATAATCGCCTAGAACACTATAATAAGATATAATACTTGAATCCTTAAAATACACAATGCTTGGAACTCTAAAATATAAAAATAATTGACATGTTTACCTAGGATAAACTTGACATTCATTTTCCTAAGGAAGTACAATGGCATGGCTCTATTTCCATGAGGGTTTTCATCAAACACCATGTACCAATGATCCACCCAATTATCCATGATATTTAATTCTTTACACCAATTGATGAAAATATGTGGTTCATCAGTATCATGAATAAAGTTGGTACTAGGGCCTTGAAAGGGGTGAAACATCACGTCTAATGTTATTTTAAATATTTTCCCATCTTGATAATTAAACCCATTTTCATCAAAATGATTCTTCAACTCCCCCCTAAGAAGTAATATTGTATAAATCTCTTTGGGAATTGGTAATTATGTCAATGATAGAGTAAAGAATTTTCCCAAATGAGAGATAAAAATGGTCTCCATTTCTAAAAATAACACTTAGGAATATGAAATTTGTCATTTCCATCAATATTTAATTCTTGAGGGGGGTTAATATCTTGAGGGGCTCTTGGGTTTCCATTTCGACCTCTTGAATTGGAGGTATTTGGTTTTCATTTATGAGCTCAAAATTTTGAGGGTTACGATTTTGAGAAATAAGATTTTCAAGATTTATGTTTTGATGATTTTCTATTGGAAATAAAACAAGATCCTTGTTTATGATCAATATAATGTTTTGATTAAATACAAACAATATTCTAACAACAACAAGAAAAAAAATTGAAGGATTTTAGGAAGAATAAACAAAACTCTAACTCAACAATGTTGTCTACAATAAATGAAATTGTCTTTGTCCTTCTTGACGAGAGATTATTCTGTGATCCTCATTAATTGGGGTGATTCCATGCTTTATTGGATGACCTTGTTGTTGAGGGTGGCGTTCTAAAAAATGACTTCGTTTTCTCTCTCAACCGTACTAGAATGAGAAAAAATCATGACCCTTTGCACTTTTTTCAAGTACAATATAACACACACATGATCTAACATGTATGAAATATTTCACATATGTGTTATATCACATACATTTTCCTTAAACCTACTCATCACCTTGGTGCTAGGTGTGGCATCCCAAAGGTTGAGCAACAAAAATGTATTTGCATTATGAATTTTGGAAATACATGATGAGATAAATTAATGGAATTAGCTTCATGTTAAAGCCTTTCTCCTTTCCCTAATCGACCTATCAATTGTTGTGGAACCCTCTCATTTTTCTTATCTCGGTTTAAGTTGAGGTGCAAAATGTAGTAATGTTTTTATCCCTCAAAAGGTTTACACCTTGATTGATTTGATTTCTTTTAGTGCTTAATAATCTAATATTAAAAATAAATCTACAATGATAAATAAACGAAACACAGTTTTTAATTAACATAAAATTGAAAATAATTCATATTAATTATATGATTATCATACAATTAGTCATTATTATTATTAATGTATTAATGCCCCACCCTCCCATCCTCTATAGAGGGTGGGAGGGGGAGGCATTAATAGAGAAATTATATTAGGGAGGGGGGGCGTTAATAGAGAAATTATAATATAATTTCTCTATTAATCCCCCCGCTCCCACCCTCTATAGAGGGTGGGAGGCGGGGGGCGAATTAATAGAGAAATTATAATATAATTTCTCTATTAATTTCTCCCCCCCTCCCACCCTCTAAGCCCATTCCTATATTAGGCACCCTTTAGGGATAAAATTAAGTTATTCATCATTTATAATAAAAAATCAAAAATTAAAAATCAAAAATCAAAAAATCATAAATAAAAAGCCTCCTCGCATCTCACGGATCATTCTTACCATATAAGGATTCTAATAATACATTACTCTTTCCAACATGTAAATTCGCCTCTCATGGATCAAGTCGCATCACCTCCAGGCCTCCTCTCACGGATCAAGTCGCATCGCCTCAAGTCGCCTTCGCATCACCTCCACGTCTGTTGGATCGATCGATTAAGGCCTCGAAGGGGCGATTCTCACTGACTTATTTTGAACTATTAATATTAATGTATGTGATGCATATGACATGTATTTTTAAGTTCATATGTTCTCAAATGTATATATTTATGTCACATTGTAATTAATTGATTTACACCTACCATATTAGTACATGGTATGTGTGAGTTTGACTTGCTAGTTTAGGACTGTTGGTTAGATTGAGCTTTAATATAATTGGCACATATAAATATAAATCTATCTATTAAGATGCTTGTCATTGCACCGAGGGGCGCATTCTACAGTGCAATATGGGGGATATGTGTAATTCCTTCCACACTTTCCCATCTTAGATCTTGAGAAATTTTAGACCTCTTGAGTTTTTCACATTTTATATATCTTAAGAGTTTTTCACATTTTATATATCTTAAGAGTTTTTCACATTTTAAATATCTTAATATTATTATGGTTTTATTGTGCAAATACTAATAGATAAATCACACCTAACCAAACAAATATAGGACTTCAACTTATATATCTATTTTGAAATTGGTTTTCATTGATTTATTGCTAAATTCATTTCCCCTGAAGTATCTCACACTTGAAATCAATATAGAGGATTTATTTCCTTCTTATCATTTCTTCAATTAGTTAATGCAGTGAATCATTTTTCATAGTGATATTGAAATCAATATAGAGGATTAATTTTGTTCTTATCATTTCCTCAATTAATTAATGCATTGAATCATTTTTCATAGTATTATCACTTAAATCAATGTACCCTATTGTTTTATGTTTTATCATTGTTAAAATGAATACAACTACTTCATTATGCTAAATCATTTTTCATTGTATCATCACTTAAATCAATGCATATTTTTTTGCATTATGTCATTATTGGAATCAATGCAACTAAATAATCTAAATCATTTATCATTGTGTCATCACTAAAGTCAATGCATTGCATTGTTGAATCATTTTTCATTGTGTCATCACTTAAATCAATGCATATTGTTTTTCCTTATGTCATTATCGTTACAAAAATCATTACAACTCCCTTATTTCTCTAAATCATATTTTTAATATCATCATTGAAATCAATATGACCTATTTTTTTGTGCTAGATGAGTGAAATCAATATTCCCTATTGTTTTGTGTTATATCATCCAATCAATGCAGATATCCAATGATTGATGTTGCATTCTCTTAACCAAACCTCTTGGATTTTGAAAATCTTGAGAATCCTTGCTTCCTCTTCATATTTAAATATTATCTAGTAAATTCAAATATACTTCTTGTTATTTTACATTTAAAACAATTTGAAAATGGATGGATGTCCAAAACCTCACTACATTTATCATATTAGAGTCATTAAAAAGTAATCTTATATATTTATATTCTACATAATAAATATGCAATAGCTTGTGATAAATTTAAAGTCATACTCTATAAATTAACAACTAAGAGAAGGTTGCTCCTATAATATAAGTTTGATATTGAACTAGATTTAACATTCATGTTAATAATTATTTAGGAATATTATTGAAATTTATAATAATTATTCAAAATATTATACTCTGATTTTCATTATTTTTATAATTAGTTATTTCTTTAAAAAATATATCAATATAATAAAACCCTACATAAGACCTTGAAAACAAACCCTAATTTAAAAAGAATCTTGATTCACTAATAAGTCAATAGATATATCTCCATTATACACATTATGGATTACTAAATTTAATCTAAAATCAATGAGTCATATAAATTATGGATATAATCTATGTGTTGCTATGGATCATATTCTTAAAGTTGATATTTATATATAAATATACATGGATATAATGTAAATTATTGTAAATATGATCTTACTTGTAGAAAAATCTAAAGATCATAATCTAATATATCA
>JASDQU010509613.1:40449-51624 GCA_032191745.1 Picea mariana
TTGCATTGATTTCAATAATGACATAATGCAAAAAAATATGCATTGATTTAAGTGATGATACAATGAAAAATGATTTAACATAATCAAGTAGTTGCATTCATTTTAACAATGATACAACATACAAAATAAGGTACATTGATTTAAGTGATAATACTATGAAAAATGATTTAGTGCATCAATTAATTGAGGAAATGATAAGAACAAAATTAATCATTTATATTGATTTCAATATCACTATGAAAAATGATTCATTGCATTAATTAATTGAAGAAATGATAATATGGAAATGACAATAAAGAAATTATCAAAATAAATGAATTTAGCAATAACTAACCAATTTCAAAATAGATATATAGGTTGAATTCTTATAAGTTTGGTTAGGTGTGATTTATCTATTAGTAATTTCACAATAAAACCATTATAATATTAAGATGTATAAAATGTGAAAAACTCTTAACATATATAAAATGTGAAAAACTAGTGGCCTAAAATTTCTCAAGGTCTAAGATGGGAAAGTGCGGGGGTGTAAGAAAAACCCAAAAGAAGATAGAATGAGATCAATTACTATATTATAATATATGAGTTATTCAATATCTTCCTTATATCACTTCTTAAGGATATGATGTATTATATATGTTATTCAATATCTTAATAATTCCACTTTGTTATTATTCAACATCTTCATCACTAAACATTATTACTTTGTTATTATTTGGATTCACAATGATGTAAATTTCAATGCATCAAATTCATCTTAAACATATATACATAGGTAAATATTATCATCTAAAAATTTCACATTCATACACCTATCCCTAAGAATGTATGATAGATTCAAAGTTAAGATAAATCTATATTGATTATAAATGAAATGAAAAATAAAAAAAACTAAATTTAATAAAAATACCCCTTTTTAAATTATTTCTATAATTTTTTTTTAATGATATTTGATTTTTTAATATAATTATGACTTTTTTAATTTCATTTTCAAAAAAATATTAAACTCACACATATAGATATGTCATTTGCCCAATCTTTTAAAACATTGTGTATCACTCTACATTACCTCTTATTTGTTGTGCACAATTTTGTTCCATATTAATATATATTATAATTTAAAAAATTAATTAATTAAATTAATATTATTTATTTGATTGTTCTATTTTTATATAAATAAAATTAAAGTATTTAATTTAAAAAATATTAATATATTTAATTTTATTAAGGATCAATTCATATAATATTGCGCATTCAAAAACATCAATATTCATAACTTCATGGCATTCAAAAATATCATTCCGTGACATCAATATCCATAACTTCATCATGTAATAGTATTGGGATTATTAATTAGTTTTATTTGTTTGTGAGTGTGAAAATCACATGAGATACAAAATTTTATTCTATTTGTTGGTAACCGAAGTATTGGGAAAAATTGGAGGGAAAAATTATATATAACAGTTTTTTTTAATAGTTGTTTAACACAACACTTAAATAGGTTATAAATTGTATTGTTTTTTTAAATATTTTAATAATTAGTTTTTATTTGAAATTAAATAATTGTTTTTATTAAAAATAATTGGAATTAAAAATATTGATTTTTAAAATTATATAATTTAAATGTAATAGAGTATACAAATTGTTAAGATTGTAATATTAATTAGTAATAATCACTTTATAAAAGTGGTTGATATATCTGGATTTCTATTATTTTACATTTTGGATGGACTTATATCAACTACTTTTATAAAATAGTTATTACTATTATTATGAAAATACAAATATAACATATGTGGCTTGGTATGAAAATGGTGAATCGGTAAAAGAGAGCTTACATCACAAATCATGCTAAAAATAGTTACGTTCAAAAGAATAAAACCATGCAAAATAAACCATGTAGAAAAAATAAACTAGGCTAAATAAACCATACAGAAGAAAGGTCGCAACAATATACCATGCCATGCAGAAAAAAGGTCGTCAAATATAAGAGAATGGTCCAATTAAAATAATTAAAAGGAAGAACAATGGAATTAAAGGGGCCTTTCTTATATTTAACGACCTTTTTTGCGTGATTTATTTTTTCTTTGAAGAGCCGAATTAAAGAAAGACATGGAACAAACATTTACACGCTCAAGAAGTGTTATAAAATGTCAATGCATTGAAAATCTAATGCATATATAAATTTGAATTACAAAATCTGAATGCACTTAAAAGCACAACGATTATAAAGAAAACACATATCAATATTCAAATAATAAATATGTTCGTACCTAAATGCTTGAATGGAATGGAACTGAACTTTTGCAGCCTTTGTAAGCAACAATTCTTGATCAACCTCCTCTCTTGATGCACAATAGCAGTTTCATATTAATCTCCTCATGACTTTTCTTTCATATTTGTTCGCACACCCCCTTCATGTCAGGTCTCCGCACAATTCATTTGTTCACTCCTTGTTTTACAGGTCAATTAAATGTAAAAACTGAAAAGTATTTTTTGTGCTCCTTGTTTCACATGTCAAGTAGGTTTGATAGTGTAACTACAAGCTATGTCTCAAAAGTAACAGAGGGCCAAATTATTTCATATTTTAAGTAAAAATTTAAAGCTACTTATTTCCACTCCTCTTCATGTCAGGTTGTGAAATGTAACTATAGGCGAGGTGTAAAAGAAAATAGAAAACATAATAGTAAAAATGAAGAATTATTTTTGTCTACTAACCATTCATGCCAACTTATTTCAAAATGTTAAAAGTTAAGTAATATTGGTTGTATTTGTATAAGTATACTTCATGGCTTAGTAATTTCTTAATCCTAAAAAGTAAATGTCCAAAAATAAATAGGTTAATGGATGCATTTATAAATGCAATGAGGTTATGAACATTAAATCCCATTCATTTATTTGAGTGTACTATGAAGAATATGCCAACATCTTTAATTGTTTTTTCTTGGCTAAGAACTATCTTCCTGAGAAGTAAGGAAGCATGTTAACGACCTAAGATCCAAAGGAATTTCGGGCCACCATGAAGTGTACCCTACTTCCTTGGCCACTCGGGATGAGGGGGAGCTCCTTAATTAGTATTGTAGTTAGTGTTGTAGTTAGTTTCAAATATTTCTATTGTAGAGAGTAGTTCGCTTTAACACTTTCCATTGCAAGCATTTAGTGGGCTTTTAGCCATTACTATTATAAGCATTTAGTTAGTTGTTGCAAATTATATTGTAATCAACTAATAATGAGAAGGAAAAAGTAGCATTGCTTATAGAAGGCACTCCTCTCACTTAAGAAAATGTGATGGTTATTTTATGTTCTAATTCTTGTTCTCCATTTTCATGTATATTCCATTTTCTCTGCTTCGCGCTATCTAATTTATGTTCTTCATTGCGCATTTTAGTTTTCTATATAGTTTCATATCTAAATTGTAGATCAATTGACATCAGATTCTAAATCCAAGTCAACTTTTGCTCACCCATGAAAGTCAAAAGAGAGGCCATCCAACAATTTTTTTCTCAGAGTCAATCGTCCTTCTTAGGACTTCCACTGCACCCACCTCAAGGATTATAGCATGTTCATTTTTCACCATTATCCACACGCCCCCTTTAGGTACCAGGTGCCTTCTCAAGGCCTTCATAAGTTCAATGATTCTCAATGCAATATCCAGTGACAGATTGGCATCGGTGGTGAATGAAAATTATGTTGTCACGAAGAGAGTTGTCTATAGAGGATTCCACATCCACTACCACAACTCTAATTTAGGATTTAAAGATGGCTCTCTAGGAGCTGCTCCATCTACAATAGCGCAGAGCTCCAACACCCATGAAACTCGATACTCCCTTCCAATTACCAAATTTTGCGGGCCAAATGAATGGTGAGAATGTTGAAAATTAGCTTCACATTCTTTCCAAATACTTTTGTACATGTCTGGAGATGACATAAAACATGAAGCTTCAAATCATCAGTTTGCAACTCAAGGAAAGTGCAGAGACATGGTAGGACACTCAACTAGAGAATTCTTCATGGGTCAAGGACATAGGCATCCCGGTTGAGACACAAACACCACAATTTACGACGTGGGTGGGATTTTTCCAGGCACTTAGAGACTGCTTCTATGCCTCGGGATATTGACAGAACCTCCTTGCCAAATGGTTGCAGCTCTGACAACTTGCCCATCAATTAGTATAGAGCTACATAGATTTCTTTTGCAAGTTGTGTATCCATCTACACATTTCAGATTCATAAGAGGTATTAACTGTCAAATTTAATTATAGTTTATTAACATTTTTTTGTCAAGAAGTCGATTTGCTTGAGTCTCCTTCCTTGGACAAGGCCTTTCTTTAGACCTTGGTTGTGGAGCATAAAGTGGCTCCTCAATTCCTCTCTCCCCCAACCCGATATTGTACTTCTACTGCTAGTCGTTCACATATTGAGCATTCCCTAGTTTCCCCTGCTTCCCCATCCACACCCAAAAATGTGCCCTAATGTACCTTTCATAAGAACAACTTGCATGCATCTGCAGACTGTTGGGCACTAAAGAACATTCACACCAACTAGACTCTATTTGCAAAGGTCACTCAACGTGATTCCCCTGCCCAGCCTGAAGAGTCTCTCTCGACATTCCTATCGAAGTGGACCCTTATCCAATCCTAATGACCACTAATGAACTCAACATCTCTAATATGCCCTTGTTTACACATAATTATCATATTAAGCATGAGTTTTCTACTCTCATCTTGGACAACAGAAGCCAAAAGAACCACATGGCCCAAAAATTGGTCACACACCTGAACCTCCCCAAAACTCAACACCCAGACCCATACCAACTCGACTCGGTACAAAAGGAAGGCCATCGTCTCACTGTCTCCTAGTGTTGTTCGATTACCTTTGCGATTGGCCCTTTCTAGGATACCGTTGTGTCTGATGTCTCTCCTCTTGATTGTGTTGATTTGTTACTTGACATTCCCTACCAACAGGCTTGACACACTATCTATCATGCTAAATCTCATCAATACCACTTGTAATATGAGGGGCACACCTATGTTCTTACTTCTTCTTCTCTTAAATCCACCCAGCCTATTACTGACCATGCGATCGTTAATCAAGTCAATTTGAACCAATGCATCTCTTTGTGCTTGGTTCACTCAATTAACCCAAACAACCGGAATAACCATGTACCTCCTACCATGGATCCCCCACTCCAAGAATTTTTAGATATCTTCACAAAACCCATAGAACTATCCTGGTCTCACTCTATTGAGCTCACACTTGATCTAATTCCTAGTGCTTCTTGATGCAGACCCCTTGCCCTCGGGCCGAGATCGGTGCAAGATCTTCTCTAAACCATGCCAAGAGTTAATGAAACCCTTTGTTTAAGTCCACAAAGGATTTTGGGTTTCACGACTTGAGAGAACAACTGATGGCCGTTCCTCTCCCTCTATGATTCCCCGACTCTGAAATTTCACCTTTTACAAGATTGACGACTGTGAGCCTCCCCTGATCCGATGATCCAGATATTTAGGGGTTCACGAACCGGGAGTTCACGACTCTCGACTCCAAAATCACTTGTCACTCCAATCCCCGAATTCACGATCTACGAATTCGCACGAGATCCCACGAATTTCGTTGGATTGGATCCAACGACCACTATCTCTCCTGACCTTATGGGTGTTGAAAAGGAACTCGCCTTAACCCCCTCACTTCCTTGCAAGATCCAATGGCTCATGAGTCTTCGGTGCCTCTCCATGAAGTGTTTCCACCATTCGATTCCACACTTGATAATCCCTTTCGCGATTCGGGAATTAGAATGACCAAAGATTTTATCCTGCACTCCAAACTTGCGAACCCTGAATTTGTGAAATGATCTAACGGCTCAAACCGACCATGATCAAAGGTCCACGTTCACTCTTTGTATCAGGGTGGTGGGTTCATATGACTTCTAACCCCCTTACAGCTCTTCTGGATCCTATGGTCCTCGCAATTTCGCGAGTTCTCCACAGAGAATTCTGACCGCCCGATTCACTTCTCAATGAATTTTTCCAAACGACTCAGTGTTCTCCTTCCCGAACTTAAATTCTGCAAGACAAGTTCGGCCTTCGTCTCCCTTTGATCACTTCAAAGGTTAAATCCCTCCTGAGCTTCCGCTTGTAAAATCCAGCTTCCAAAAGGATCCCTGCACACACTCCTTGCGGAAAACTTTCAAATAACCTTTGGTTATTTGAGTCTTCAACCCTATGCAGTCTTTGCAATAGTAGTCTCTCAATATTCCTCTTAGATTTGTAAAATCAAAGACTTGCCTCGGCCTGCACACACCTTGCATGGCTCTTGCGTCCGTAAAACACAACCCTGAATCTCTTCTGAGAGCTCTGAGATGAAACTCAGACTCTAGTCGACACACTCCTTGTAGGCCCTCCACTGCACTCTTTGTAAGAGTTCTTAGAAAGAGAAACAATTGAAACTCATTCTTCCCTTACCCAGAATTCAAAGATTCAACTGAGAATTTCGAAACTTGCAAACATACATAGTATTGAAAGAAATGCATACAGAGAATGCAAACAAGCCTACAACATACCATAACAAACACATAGATTGGAATCAAAGGTTTTGTCTATTATTTCCAGTGCTCCTGTACATGGTAAATATCAACAACTAAAATGCATAAAATTCTCTGTTCTCCTCTGCAGCTCTACAACTTACGAACTCTAAATAATAAATACAATGGTACAAGGGTGAGGGTATCTATCATCCGTTTTCCCTCCTACACTCGTAAACTGTCTAATCTAACATTCATATCTACCTACTTCCATTAAACAAACATAAATGTCTATTACACCCAGCGGATAGGAACATATGCTCCAAAATACGTTTGGATCTGTAGATATAAATGCAACTGCACTTTCCTCCTATCTATTACATTAATGCTTCAGATTTCAAAACTCAAAACGTTTTCACAAAAAAATGTGTCATATTTGCATCTGCGCATCCAACCGTCCCTTTGGCTAGGCATGTGCTTTGGCTTTCCATGATGCTCCTACATCATACTTCCTTGCTTAAAAATTTTCATGAACTCCTGTTCATGAGTTCCTTCAGTGTTCGTCCATGCTTTTGAATTGTTGTTTCATCCTCCCAACTGGCATCTTCAACTGGACGTCCTTTCCATTTGACCAAGTATTCAAAATACTCTTTTCTCCTGGTCTTTCTACTAATCCTCTTGTCAATTATGCTTTCCATCTATGGCTTCTTAGCTATAGGCATTTGTTTTGTCCATTTAATTTCTTTCGGTTCATCCTCTGCTCCTGCTCCTTCATCTCTATAAGGGTACAAATATGCAACATTGAATATCAGTGAGATTTCGACCACATCGGGTAATTCAATCTCATATGCGTTTGCCCCAAATTTCCTTATGACTTTGCACGGTCCAATATTCTTCCTCTTCAGCTTGTTATACGTTCCCCTTGGGAACCTCCCCTTCCTCAAATGTGCAAGAATCAAATCACCAACTTCAGATTGAAGTTCTCACCTGTGTTGATCTTCTCTATGCTTATATTCTTGGCTTGAATTCTGCAATCGCTCCTTGATTCGACTGTGAAGCTCCTTCATCTCTTCCGCAAAGTCCTCTGCACTAGCACTCCTGAATTCAACTTATTCTGCATCTTTCAATTCAGAAACTCGCCTTGGCTTCATTCCATATACAATTTGGAATGGACTCTACCCTATGCTTCTATTAAGTGAATCATTGTAAGCGAATTCCACCTGTGGCAGAATGTGATCCCATTGACTGTGGTTTTTAGTCACTAATCTCCTTAGAAACTCTCCCAAGACTCTCGTTCACGACCTCTGTCTGTCAATCCATCTGAGGATGATACGCTGAGCTAAAAGACAAGTTTGTCCCCAGCTTCTTCCATAAGGTCCTCCAGAAATTTCCCACGAACTTGATATCTCAATTGGAAATGATACTCTTTGGTAAGCCGTGAAGTTTGACGACTTCCTTGAAAAACAAGTTCGCAATATGAGTTGCATCACTGGTTTTCTGTCATGGTATGAAATGTGCCATCTTTGAAAATCTGTCGACTACCACAAAGATTGAATCATATCCCCTTTGTGTCCTTGGCAGTCCCAATATGAAATCCATGCTCACTGCGTCCCACGGCCTTTCAAGTATGGGTAATGGTTGATATAATCTTGCGTTCTGCCTTTTCCCCTTCGTGTGCTGGCAAATTTTGCATCTATCCACGAATTTCTTAACATCCGTTCTCATCCTTGGCCAATAATATGAGCTATTCAACTTTGAGAACGTCTTGTCATGACTGAAGTGTCCGACCAATCCTCCGTTGTGCTTTTCCTTTAGCAGGTTCTCCCTCATGGAGCATTTCAGAATACATAGTTGATTGCCCCTGAATAATAATCCATCCTGGATCATATACTCGGTCCATTGGTTTCTGTCCCTAAGAATTGGATTCTCATATGCCTCATATGCTTCCTTAAAATCTGGATCAGCCCTGTACATTTCTTTGAGGTTATCAAAACCCAAAGTCTTGACTCTGAATTCCTTCATAAGCAAACATTTCCTGCTCAAAGTGTCAGCAACTTTGTTAGCAGTTCCCGAAATATGCTTAATCACAAAGGTAAAATTATGCATTAATTCAACCCACTTAGCATGCTTTTGGTTCAACTTCTCCTGTCGAGTCACGAATTGCAAAGCATGATTATCACTGTACAAAATGAACTCTTTGGGAACCAAATAATGTCTCCATTTCTTCAGCGCTTGTATGAGTGTGTAGAATTCTTTGTCATACGTGGAGTACTTGATCTTTGCTTCATTCAGTTTTTCACTGAAATACGTGATCTCCATGTTATCTTGTCTCAAGACTGCTACAATTGCAAATCCACTCACGTCACACCTAACCTGGAATGTCTTGCTGAAATCTGGCAAAACCAAAATTGGTTGTTCAGTGATCTTCTTCTTCAGCAGGTTGAAACTCCTCTCTGCTTCCTCTGTCCAGTGAAAATATTTATCTCTTTTCTTCACCGTGTCCATCATTGGTGTGCTAATTCCATTGAAGTTTCGGATGAATTTCCTGTAGAAGCTAGCCAACCCATGGAAGCTTCGTACTTCAAACACACACTTCGGTGATGGCCAATCCTTAATCGCCTTTATCTTTTCTGGATCTATTTTTAGTTCATTTGCAGAGATAACAAAACCCAAATAAATGAGTTATGTTCTCATAAATGACAATTTCTTCATATTGATCAACAACTTCTCTTGCTACAATCTTCTCATCACTGCAGTTAGATTCTCTAAGTGCTCTGCTTCAGTTTTGTTGAAAATTAATATATCATCAAGATATACAATGACGAATTTCCTATTGAAATCCTTCAGGACTTCATTCATCAATCTCATGAAGGTGATTGGTTCATTTGTCAAGACAAATGGCATGACAAGCCATTCATATAGCCCTCCATTTGTCTTGAATGTTGTCTTCCATTCATCACCTTCTCTCATTCTAATTTGATGATATTCGCTTTTCAAATCAATCTTTGAAAAAAACATGGCTCCACTCAAGAAATCCATCAAGTCGTCCATCCTTGGCAATGCGAATATGTACCTGATGGTAGTTTTGTTGATTTCCCTCGAGTCTGTACACATTCTCCAACCATTGTCATTTCTCGGGTTGAGCACTGTCAGTACAACTCATGGACTCAAGCTCTTTCGAATCAATCCTTTGTCCATTAAGTCCTGGACCTGTTTCTTAACTTCCTCATTTTCCTGCGGCATCAACCGATACACTCCTTTGTTCGACAGAATAGATCCAGGTATAATATCTATATGATGACTTATACTCCTGATAGGTGGCAATGAGAAAGGTAGTTCGTCCACTACTATATCAACAAACTCTCCCAACAACTCCTGGATTTCTTCTGGTAAATCATCTATTCTCGTACTGGTCAAAACAATTTTGGGCTTCCTGAACACAATAAATTGTGTGTCTTCTTTCTTCTTAACCTCATTAATAAGTTCCTTCCCACTCATGAGAAGTACAGTGTTGCTCATCTATGTTTTCACCTCTTTATCCTTAATCGGCAGCAACATGTGCATCCTACCATTTTTCTCCAGGGTGTACGTGTTATTTCTCCCATCATGAACCATGTTTATGTCATATTGCCATGGTCTACCTAGCAATAGATGGAAAACATCCATGGTAATAACATCACATAATATCTCATCTTATATCCTCCTATTTTAAATTCTACTAAAGATTGTTTAGTGACATTTACCTGATGTCCTTTTTGTAGCCAAAAAACTTTGTATGGGCTTGAATGCATAACAGTCTTCAGCTGCAGCTTTTCTACCATCTCTGTAGATACGAGATTATCTGTGCTACCACTGTCCACTATGACCTTGCATACTCTATCCTTAGTTTTGCAAGTAGTCCTAAATAAACTGTTTCTTTGGGCTGGGTTCTTTGCCTCCTTCTTTGGCTTCAAGAGAACTTTCTGCATCATCAAAGATCTTCCACCCTCTACATCTTCTGCCTCAACATTCCGTCCTTGAGCTTCGGCAATGTGAGTTTCACCACCATATTTTTTCCTATCAGGACACTCATAAGACTTATGTCCGATTTTTCCACAGACAAAGCATTTCACTTCACCTCCTCTGCCTCTTCCTCTTCCTCTGGCTCAAGGAAAAGTGTTTCTATCAACATACTGCCTTCCCTGTGAGCTTCCTCCTCTCTCAGGTTGAGTTTAAGGTTTCTTCTCCTCTTCCTTAGACTTCTGGGTTCTGTCTTGGGAAATTGCCTTGCCTCTGCTTTGACTTCTACCTCGGCCTCTTTGACCTTGCTTTTAGCTCAACTTCTCTTCATCTTTCAGAGCCATCTGATAACCATCTTCCACATTTCGAATGGTCATCATGCTCATCTCATCTTGAATTTCATATCGTAGACCATTCATGTACCTGGCAACTTTTTCATCATCGCTCTCCCGATGACCTGCTTTGATGTTTATCCTGTAGAATTCTTCAGTGTATTCTTTCACTGACATCAACTTCTGTCTCAAACTCTGCATTCTTTGAAACAGGGTGATTTGATAATCCCTGGGCATAAACTTGGCTTTCATTTTTGCAACCATTCTATCCCACCTTTTGATTTTTTGTTTTCCTTTGTAGCGTCTGTCATCCTACAATTCATCCCA
>JASDQU010509614.1:9809-21231 GCA_032191745.1 Picea mariana
TAACTTCATACCTGCCTGGTTGTTATCAACCTACTTGTTGCTATCTGACCAACTAATATTTGTAGAATCTCACATAATTCCTTCTTCATCATTTTGATCACCATTCCTACCACCCTCATGGGTCTTCACCTAGATGGAAATCATAAGCAACAACAACATCCACATATTTAACCTTTTTGTATCATTTTTCCTAAATACATAATCCATCATTAGTCATACTCAATGATTATCTCATAATAATAGACTATTCTAAGTTCACAAGCATGTTATATTCATATCCAATCATGTACATATGCAAAATTACACCTCCATATGCATCAAGAATTCACTGTTAGCATGCCTACTAATGCATATGCAATTTAAATTCATTGTATGCCTCATGCACTCCAATTCATTTATGTTTTAATTCACTTATCTATTTATCTATTTTTGTTGTAGCTGGTTGTACTTGAATTCCTTCATATCCTTGCTTCCTTGCATGCTCCCATTCTGTTCATCTGCACTATGGTTCCCTGGTCTAAAGACTTTCTAGCCAAGTTACACTTGGTCATTATGCAATCCAACTAGTGTACTCAAATTGCGACAACTCCCCTTGGGTAGTCATGCCCAAATTACCTTTATGAGACATTCCAGTGCCCTGGAATGAAGTATCTCAAACATTCCATCATTCTACTACAACTTTCTTGAATCAAATACTCTTACTCCTAGTTCTTCATTAGATTACTTCATTAACATTTTCCTATGAAACCACACCTTTCACACTTAATACCATTCCCCAATGGAAGTCCATTTTCATTCACTGACACTTTTCAAGTGAGAGAGCATTCCAATTCCTCTACATTGGCATCTTGCTTCCACTGTGAACTTTGATATCATAAAGGGATTTCTTTCACACTTAAGCTTTGCAACTTCATACACATTTCTACCTTCAAGGCTATGGAGCCTTACATTTTTAAGCTGCTAGCTTCATATCCTATGTGAGGATTCTTTCTTTTTTAGTACCTTATCCAACTTCTGTAAGCTTTGTCATGCTTCCATGACTCTAATATCTTATGTTTTTCTTGAATTGATATGATTATACCTCTAATATTTCCAAACTTGAAAGAAATCAACTAGTTAGAATTATACATATTATACAAAATCATCAATTAAATTTACAGGTACCTTTTCTGTTTAATTTATGAAGAAAAATTATATCAATTATAACAGTTATCCAAAAATAGAACGATTCCAAGTCATTCTCCTTTGAATTATCTTTCCAATGACTAAAATCTTGCCCCAATTAGATATCGGAGTTGAAAGTTAGGGATCCCTGAAAAACCACTTTCATCCCCCTGAGCTAATATAGAAAATCAAAAAATGCAAAGGCGCTTCCTTCCAACCAAGTTCCACGTGACCATGGATCGAAATCTTGAGCTTATTAATTCTTTAGTGCATTCCTCTAGAGATTTTCTCTTTATTCTATACATAGGACCTCATTCGAACATAATGTCTGAGGGATTAATCACCTTTTAGCGCCTTGCTCTGTGTTCTTCCACACGAAAGCTTGCGTGAACACCAAGTCTGAGGGTTGGTTTACTTCCAAGCCCTTTCTACCTTTGCATGAGACTGACTCTAGGACCAAGTCTTTTGGACTTTGGCCTTCATCTTTTCACTATTGTCAACTCATGTTTCCTCTCGGAGTTACCATTCATCTAAATATCCATTAGCTCCACCACAAGGATCAGACGGTCGAGATTTAATCTCTCGTCAAATGAATGACCCCACCCCCATCTGGAGGCTTCATGATATTGACAATCTGTGACTTGATCAAGTGTTGGGATAGATGGTCCTTGTTGCACCTCTTCCATCACCATAGTGAGAAAAATAGAGGTGCTTGCAATCTCAGTTGGGTCTGCTGAGCAAGACAGCTACAAGGAAAAGAGTTAGGGAAATAAATAAAAACAACAATTAAGAATTAAACTAAGAAATGTAATAACAACTAAATTCATGAGGATAGGGACATAGAAACAAAAAGAACCATAAGACCCATGTCACCAATGATGAGGCTGATCAATTAGTGAAGTAATACACCAAGAAGAAAGGGGACTATGAGTCCCTTCTTCCTCCAAGGGAGGGCTCTTGGACCCCCACTAGCTAGCTCTTCTTACAACAAAGAAAAATGGAAAATGATGAAAGAACTCTTTACAAATCCACTCAATGGGTGAGATGGATTTCCCAATGCAATGGTGAAAATATGGTCTTGACAAGGATGGAGTCCTCAAGAGAATAGAGGTAGCATAACATTACTTTGAATTCCTTAAAAAATGAAGTGCATCCATGGCCTTTTTATAGCATTCCTTCGAGCTATTGTTCAACCAGTTTGTAGTGTGAAAAGAGGCTAATTAGGACATTTCTAGGTCTTTGACCAGCCATCCAGTTGAATCCAGTCCAGATTTGAGGGTCAAATTGGCTTGGGAGATGAACCATAAGTGGGTGGGAGGCCGACCACTCTGATAAATGCGCCATTTAGTAGGTGTGCAACTTTTTGCAATAACAGTTGCGCATCGTGCGCATGTTCATGATTTCTGCATTTCTGTTCTGTGCATGTGCGCATGCGCCCAATGTCTGCATAGCACCCTTCAATTTTTCACTACTTTGTATAGTTTTTGACCCTTTTATGAATGATTTGGTGTTAATTCAGGTCCATGGATGACTTCAATGCTCTTTGACGATGTTGATTTCTTGTAACCATGTGCACGAAATTTCAGTGATAACAGATGCCCCCTGATGGATGAGGTTAGGAGCATACGTATAGCCGAAATCCATCAATGTTTCTTCTACTGAGAATGTTGTTGTAAGAGAGATCAATAGTGGGATCGTCTAGAGCAATCCGTTGGAGGGAAAAGGGAACCGGTAGGACCTGACCTTCCATGAGGTGTGGAAAACAAAAAACTGTGTACAAACGAGGTGGGCATGCTCCATGCTCGTGTCATGTAACTCCAAAAAGATGACTGAAGTGTTGGTGTAGACAACTGCAGTGCCCTTGGGGGCGGTCGTGATAAAGGCAGAAGACAATTCTGCAGATGAACATACTCTGAATAGTAGGCAGTGATCACAGTAATAAGTATCATCGATTATGTGGGCATTGATAGCCCAACCAAGTTCAGAGGTATTCGGCAAATGAAGAACTAACTGCAATAGTCGCAAAGTAAGACCCACCGTAACATGAGAAAGTGTTGACGTCGAATGTTATGGGGGTCAACGACAGCAGGGAGCAATGGTGTCTCACCCTGTGCCACCCGAGATCTCTCATTGAGTGGATAATGAGAATCAAGATACTGTCGCCCTTCTGGAAAACTGTGTTGATGTCGACAAAAGGGGGACGCGACTCCTAGAATCAAATGGCTTCATGAAATCTACTAGGTGAGGTGAGGAAGTGGAGGAGGTACATGGATGAAGTCAAGATGTGGGAAGACTCAAGATTTCCCTTGGTTGGAGTATGTGTGAGATAAAAAGTGGCCGCAACCGTTCAACGAGGTCGAGTGTCAGGGGGACGACAAGACCGGGGATAAGTTGTGCCAGAGGCGGGACAAGGTGAACAAATTAAGAGGGTATAGGTAAGTGGCCTGTGGGTTACTTTGAAGATATGGACGATGTCGGTAAGGGTGGATGATAAGTAGTGCTCCAACCAAGGGTGACATGGGTTGCGGTTGGCCAAAAAGGGAAGTAAGTCGCCAAAGGTGATGACAAAAAGGTAATGTAATGACTGAAAATAAAGGCATTTGTACAATAAATAACAAATAATTGGGGGGAAGTGTACAAATATAGAAATGAGTGCCCTAGTGTGATATGGTGGGCCTGGGTAGGGCATAATTTGCTTGGAGAATTGATGAAGGGTGGGGGCCCCATGGGTGGGTTTCTGTATGAGGTAGGTGAAATGAAGGGATATTTGCAGATGGGTATACGGATTGTGGATAAAATGGAGGGTTTATGCTATTGCGGAGGTGCAGCTCAACCATAGAACTGTGGAGAGATAATCTGGGAGTCCGTTGGGAAAGCTAGCAAAATGAGGAGAAGGAGTATGTGGTTGATTCACGACATGATGTAAGACTATCGGGACTCCCATCCCTAAAGGGTTTTGAAAAACAGCATGAGTGTCAAAAGTGCCAAAAGGTGCTATGAATGGGACAACTCATGTGGGTAAGAATGCTACCAGGTGACAGTACCGAAGATGAAAAATGGAGGTGTGGGTACTGCAGAGCCGGGAATGGGGATCCCAGAGGCAAATATTAGAGGGTGTGATTGGAAATGTAAGTGCGATACAGAGGGAAAGACTACATGCTAGTGATGAGTATATACCTGAAGGGGTTGTGCCAATGTATGATGATCAAGTACCTGCACACATGAAAATAAAATGCCCGACGTGAACAATATTTGAAGAGAACCAAAGATATGAGCATGTATTTGATAGGCGTGAATATGTGCATGCGTACTTGATCAGGGTATGAAAAATGGCGCCCTAGGGGCTTAGGATGAAAAGAGGCCCAGGGACTATTGTGATGCAGATGATGGGATGCTTATCCCATGGCTAAGGACGGATCGAGGAATGAACACTGTGGGCTTCCGAAATGGTGAGTGGAAGTTTGGAAAAAAGGCCTATATATAGTTGTAGGGCCCACATTGCCACCTCATTTGTACTTGCTTCTATAGTGATTGGACGAGAAGCATTTAGAGGAGATTGTGAGATTCGGGGAGGACGAGGCATCTGATTGAGGACCCACGAGAATTAGGTTAGCGGTTTGATCATCCTACATAGAATTAGGATTTCATTTTTTGGGCAGGGGCTGTACGGAGGGTCGTACAGAGGTGTTTAGGGGGTATGGGCCCCACATGCATGGGCGATCTGGTAATAGGCACACATAGGTGTGCGCCTATACACCGGATAGACGTGCATGGGAGCGCGGTTAAGGGTATTAAGGGCACGCATGATGGGCACGCCTGTTGGTTGAATAGGCACGCACATGTGCGTGCCTGTCGGTTGAACAGGCGTGCATCTGTGCATGTCTGTATGGTGAACATGCACGCCTGAGAGTGCACCTGTGTAGTGAACAGGTGCGCACTCATGCATGCCTGTGTAGTAAACAGGTGCACACATGTGTGCGCCTGTGGGGTGTATAGGCGCACATGTGTGCACACCTGTGGGTGAAAAAACCGTGCCGTGGAGGCAAGGTTGATGGGTATAAAACGTGTCTTTTTGATGTTTTTGATTGTCCATGTGGCTGACTTAGGATGGTATTGTGTTGTGCAGGTGAGCTGTGTGCACGATGTCAATTGGTTGGCGAGAGCAGGATTGGTCCCAGCTATGAGACGCTGTGGCTATTGAGGAGCCAGGCATACGTGCGACTTTGGCAGTCTATGGGCTGTTGAAGTTCTTTGAGTGCCCCTTGATATGGGCGCAGGAGTATCTCCTGCAGTTTCTTATCCGGATGTGGAGTCCGGACCTGCACTTCTTCATAGTGTGGGGAGAGAAGATTCCCTTCACTGTGGTGGAGGACGTGTATTTTCTGACTGGGCTCCCATTTCAGGGAACGCCCCTACTGACGGAGCCGATGCTGCCTAGGGATACACCGCTCCCGATGGTGGGCCAGAGATATTTTTCGGGGCCGAAATATATGTCCGACATAGTGGTGAGCATTGGGGCGATGGATGCCCTAGCACATTGCTGCATAGCAGTGATGATTGTGAGAGTGTATGGTTCACTGGCGACGCAGCGGATCAGCGGTGGCCAGCTGATGGTGATGGAGAGAGTGTTGGCTGGTGAGCATTTTGCCTGGGGGCTTACACTGCACTCGAGGATGGTGGGGTAGTTGGACCACTGTCAGTCCATGGATATGGGGGAGTTTGCCTTCAGGTCCATCCTGGTGGCTTGGTTTCTGGAGAGGGTGCCGATGTTGCACCCTAGGATTCTATTGGGTGTGCCTAGGGCGCGAGAGCCACGGATGAGGCGGTGGTCGACCATGTTGCTTCGCCATGGTGGTGGCAAGAGTGGCCACTTCTTCACTGCAGAGGCAGAACAGGTATGGCGACAGATGTTGTAGGTAATACTGCGGTACACCTATGCCGGGGTTGACTTCCGGGATGATCCAGACATGCTGCTACCTCCAAGGGAGGTGTTTGACCGCTGAGGTATGTTGATTGATGATGTTGATATGTATGTTTTTGTATTTTTTGAGATAACATTCCATATGTATATGATATAGATGCTGATACTATCTGTTGTTTGTTTGCATGTGCAGATGTGGCACCTCGTGGGTGCGAGGTGGAGTTGCATAGAGTGCTGGCTCGTCAGGAGCCGGAGAGACTGCTTCAGGGAGAGAGATGTTGGCATGAGGACACCATGGTGCGACCAACTGAGCTAGAGAGGGCAGCAAGGAGACGCTGGTACTGGGCCATCACACGCTCCACCGACGGCTATCGGAGTGGATTTTGAGGACATAAACCGTCGTCTGGAGGCGGTGTTACAGGATGTGCCTGAGGGCATATGGTATCACATCTAGGATGAGGGTATCCTGGAGAAGTGTGTGGGGGTGCCACCGCCATGGCGAGCCATAGTATGATGAGTAGTAGTGGCTGCTGCGATGATGACCGGACGACTTCCGCCGGGGCAGGACGAGCTGGTAGGGGGTGGACCACCACCGCCTGGGGTAGGTGGTGGTGGGCTGCCACCGCCTGAGGGAGGAGTAGGCGATGGTGCTCTAGAGGCACCATGAGTGGTGCTCTATAGGCACCGTGAGTGGTGATTTATGCATTGATGTATATATATTTTTTGTATATAGGCTGGTGAGCCCATTTTGTACCGAGGTGCTTCATTGGCCTGCGGATAGTTGTATTTTTATATGTAAATAGTTGGATGACACTGTGGAATTTTTGATATATACATAAGTATACATTTTTGAGATTTATGAGGTGTTTACATGTGTTTTGTTAAGGTTTTGATGATGTCTAATCTATATATGTGATGACAGTTTGTGTTATATTTTTATGTATGTGTAGAGGTAGCTTGATGTGATATATGCCAGTCTAACACAATATTAGCTAGGTTATCCGTAATTTGGTTCAATTGTCTTGGAATATGTGTAAATGTAATGGAATAAAAATGTCGAGATAAAAGTCTAACTTGCAGGTATTTGCAAAAGAGGTAAGGATCACAGACATGGTACACATTGTTGAGTTGGAGTACGACTAGTTGAGAGTCGAGGAAGACGCTAAGGTGACGAATACGATGACACTGGGCATCGGCCAGGAGGCCAATGACAACGGTGTATTCGGCTTGGTTGTTGGTTGCTGAACCCAAACATATGCCGCTCGAATGGAGCATTTCATGTGAGTGGGTGTAGAGAGCCGAAGTAGCCGAAGCGAGATTTTTTGTCCAACAGCTGGCGCCATCGGCGTAACCAATGTGGTAGGATGGTGGAGGAAGCATCTGTCAATAGCACAAAGGATAGTTTAGACATGATGGAAAAAAAGATTAAAAATGCTATAAAAGAAATAACCTAAAGTAGAATGACTACGTTTAAGCGTAAAATTTCTTTAGATACAACCCGTTGACGGGTTCTTTGAGAGAGAGGCCTTCGGGGGAGGCCAGGATGTATGCTCCTTTTGTGAGGCAATGTTGGATAATGTATGGCCCATGCTAGAGTGACTCGAATTTTCCATGGCCAAAGGTATCATGAGCGATATCATAAGCCAGGACGAGGTCGCCTTCGGAAAATGAGCGAAGGTTGACATGTCGATCAAAGGTAGCCTTGGATCATTTTTTAGCTGCCTCGTTGTTCTGTAAGGAAGATCGACGATCTTCATCCAGAGACTCTAAGTTCAACAAGCGCTACTCCATTGGAGCAGTGTCGGGTAATAGCTCAATTGCGGTGCGTAAGGTGGGAATTTCGCACTCGATGGGAAGAGTGGCCTCAACCCCATGGACTAGATGAAATGGTGTGAAACCAATAGTTGTTTTCACAAACGTACGGTAAGCCCATAGTGCAGAAAATAACATATGATGCCAATTGGTTTTATGTTTATTAACCATGCACTGTAACATGGTCTTGAGGACTTTGTTAACTGCTTCGACCTGTCCATTAGACTGAGGGTAATATGGTGAGGCAAAATTGTGAGAGAATCCTAACCAAGATGAGAGTTTGATGAAGATCTCATTCTCAAAGTGTTTCCCATGATCCAAAACGAGTTGGAGGGGTACTCCAAAGAGGGATATGACGTGGTTAAAGAAAAAACGCGTTGCAGTGTCAGTAGTGTTGTTGAAGGTGGGCATAGATTCTACCCATTTGGTGAAGTAATCGATGGTGACAACAATGTATTTGTGACCATTGTTGGAGGGGGGATTACAAGTCATGAAGTCAATGCCCCATTTATAAAAAGGGTTGGCAGTGATGACAGGGTGAAGAAGAGCGGGGGGAGCTTGGGCTTTATTGGCATAGAGCTGACATTGCTCACATAGTTTCACGGCATGAATGCAATCATGAAACAAGGTAGGCCAAAAGTAATCGGCTCGGATAATCTTTTGAGAAGTGGATATGCCCGAAAGATGGACCCCACATGCACCGCTGTGGCAATCATTTAAGACTTTATCGGCCTCATCAATAGTCAGGCATCGACGAAGAACGGTGTTGACTCCCCGTCGGTATAGGATGTCTCTGATGAGGAGGTAGCGGGGGGCCTGATGGCGAATACGACGATGATCATCTTGTGAAAGGTGGTTACTGAACTTTTGAGTTTGGAGATAGATGAGGAGGTTTCCGTACCAAGGATCATCCGAAGTGATGTAAAAGAGATGTTCATCAAGAAACTCGATGTTGATGGGGGCATTGGTGGTGTCAGAGGGGAGGGTCATGACAAGTTCGACGAGAACAAGGGCCTTCTTACTTTTAGGTGTTGAGAACTCGAGGTCGTACTCCTGAAGGATAATGATCCATCGAGAAAATTTTTCGTTAACTTTTCGATGACTGAGCAAGTACTACATAGGGTTGGAATCTGTGATGACCTTTGTTGTGCGAAGCAGAATGTAGTGGCGCAGTTTCTAGACTGCGAGGACGACTGCAAGAGAAAGTTTCTCTTCATGTTTATACTTCAAGGGTGGCCCTGAGAGGTTTTTACTAACGTAATAAATGAAATGCTCACGATTTTTATCACCTAGCTGGACGAGAACTCCTGCTACTGATACAGCCGATGCTGATACGTAGAGGATATAGTCACGATTGTAGTCAGGTGCACTAATTAAAGGTGCATTTGAGAGTGTTGTTTTAAGATCGTCAAATGACTGTTGGGCATGGTCATCCCAATGAAATGGGATGTCGTTACATATTAAGCAAAGGAAACCATGTGTGAGTATGGCGTAATCTGGGACAGATCGTTGTAGAAAGTTAGCTTTTCCCTGTAGGCTCTGAAGTTGACGTAAATTCCGGGGAGGTGGAATTTCGGTGATAGTTGGACTTTGAGCGGGTCCACGGTAATACCACTTTGGGAAACAATAAATCCAAGGAGGTGCCCTGTAGTGACACAGAACACACACTTGAGAGGATTCAAGTGGATGTTGTACTGACGACACCGTTGAAAGATGATTTGTAAATCATCAAGATGTTGGGTGCGTTTCTTGGATCGAGCTGTGAGGTCATCCAAGTAGGCGAGGATGATATGAGCCAAATCATGAAAGATGTATGTCATAGCCCGCTGGAAAGTTGCACCGACATTCTTTAAGCCGAAAGGCATGACACGATATGCAAAAGTACCCCACGGGGTAGTGAATGTGGTTTTATACTGATCGACTGGGTGGATTTGAATTTGATTATAACCAGAGAATCCATCCATAAAGGAGAGAGCCTCATGGCCGGTGCAGTCGTTGATAATTTGATCGATGAAAGGCATTGGAAAGTTGTCTTTGGGACATGTGTGATTGAAATCACGAAAGTCGGTGAAAACGCAGATAGTGCCCTATTTTTTGTTAATGGGTACAGGGTTGGAAACCCAAGAAGTATAGGCGATGGGGTAAATGAACCCAACAACGCGTAATTTGTCAATTTCGGCTTTGATGGCCGCGGCTTCCGATGGGTGTAGCAGTCATTTTTTTTGACAAACTGGTGTAATGTTAGGCCAGGTGTCGATGCAATGTTTGACGATAGAGGGATCGAGGCCAGGCATTTCCGTGTAAGACCAGGAAAAAATATCCTGATAGTCTTGGAAGAGGGCTTTATATGCGGTTATTTCCTGAGGAGTGCAAGCAGCTCCGATGGTGATTTCTTCGATGATGCCATATTTGATGGAAATGTCAATTTTAATGGTTGGGGAAATGTTGGCCATGTTGCCTTCTTCAAAATAATCTGGGGTAGGAATGGGGTTTTTGAACCAGTCGATAGGCCCTGATGGGATAAAATCCTTGTTTTTGACCACGTAAATAGGGTGTTGGTTAGGAGGCGTGGAGGATTTTTGTGGAAAGAAGAGTGCGTGGTGGTGTAGCACATCCTAGGGAGAGTCTGGGTGGTTTAACTCTTCGAGTATTTATTCGTCGCATTGGAAGTGACATGAATACAAGGGGTCATGAGGAGTGATATTGGTGACAGTGGTCGTGTGGTTGCCCCCTGGTGAGGAAGAAGCAAGGGGAACAATGTTAGGAGATGGTGAGGGTTCACTCAACATAAACCATATATTAAAGTACTAAGGGGTACCCGTGGTAGTTGAGTGTAAAATATCCATAGGGGAATGATTGGGAGAGTTGGGGGGATTGGGGCGTGAATCCTCAGATAAGTCGTTTAAGAACCAGGGAGGTGTTGGAAGGGCCTCGGGTTTGGGAGAAATGACATGAAGATCCTCTAGTGACGAAGTAATGTCAATTATCGACTCTGCAGGTCGGTGAAGCAGGGTCAATTGACGTTGCCTGTATTCAAGGATCATAGGGCACTGGTATGTAAAATGAGATAATGAGTCGCAGAGAGAGCAAGGGCATCTCATACATTCATTGACTGAAGTGGTGACATAACGGATGTCAGTGATATTTGTTAAGGAGGACGTAGCAGGACTGGGGTTGCTCTGGAAGTTCTGGTGTACTGCAGCTAATGTCTGCCGAAAGTGTGGCAATGCTAGGCAATGGTGGGTATAATGGCCATATTCTGAACATATAGCACAAGAGAATTTGGTCTGAAACCCTTTACTACTGGAAGGGGGGGTGACAGTGGCAGGACTGGCTGTAGTGGCAAGTGTTGGGGGAGTGGGATTGAGTGGAATCAAATTCCGTAACTCTAGTAGAGATGGGAAGTTTTTGGTTGGGTGTCCCTCTTTCTCACAAAGTGCGCAAGGTGGTGGGATGCGTGGAGGAAGTGGAGCTATGGGCTCCTTCTTCTTTCTCCTGCCCCCAGCTGTGGCAGGGGGGTTAGTG
>JASDQU010509614.1:68282-78762 GCA_032191745.1 Picea mariana
GAAGGAAAACTTCTCCCTGGAGAAAGAAACCTTTAAAAATGTCCCAATCTGGCTAAGGCTTTACTCCCTACCGCTAGACTACTGGCTACCATCCACCTTCGAAGCAATAGGAAACAAGCTTGGAAAATATGTCAAGACATCAGAAGAAAATCTAAAAGGAAGATATACATCCTACGCAAGGATTTGCATAGAGATGGATGTTTCGGGGGCACTCCTGGAAGCCATAAGCCCGGAGTTTAGGGATGAGGAATGAATATAAAGCATAGAATACGAGAAGATCTCGTTTTGATGTAGAAGATTCCATGAACATGGACACCTACTAAGAGAATGTCCTCTCAATAAAAAACAAGAAACAGAAAACACCAAACTATAGCAGGATGAGGACGGGTTTGTAAAGGCAAATCACAAAAATAGAGGAAACAAGAGACAAAGCAAGGCCCCAATTGAAAGCAACCCAAAAACCATGACTAGAACAGAAGGATGGGGTAGGCCCAACCAAGGGGAGGAAGGAGGAAAGGAAAAGAAGAAAGCTAGAGAAGCTAGTGAACAAGCAACTCATGAGAACACAGATAATCCAAGAAACAAGGGAGAACATGGAGGTAGTGCAAGTCCTATGGAAGGAAGAAATGGAGACGCCAACACCCCAATGCAGGAGGTAGACGGAGATTCAGAGATGACACCAAGCGAGGTAGGAACAGAAGATCCAGATCTCAAAGACATTGTGGAAAGGGAAGGAATAGATCTCTCGAACATATTGGAGCAATGGAAAAGGCAGGGATTAGACAATATGCCAGTGGAGCAACTAGATCACATTCAATATCTCTTCCTCCTAAGGGAGAAAGAAAAATCCATAGGGATCAAGCACATGCATGGCAAGATATGACACCTGGGAATCAAAGCAGGCGAGGGACAACCACAACACTCACCCAAGCAGGCAAGGTAGAAGAAAAGAAGGAAATCAAATAGCGTAGCCCTACAAGAACTAGGAGCCCCGTTGATAAATTCAGGTAAGATTAAAAATCTCTTCCCCAACTCCCCCCCACATTTTTAAATGAATATTATAACATGGAATATAAGAAGCCTAAACAACCCAAGAAAGCAACGAATCCTTAAAAATAGACTGAGGAAGGAACAACCTAACCTCTGTTTCATTCAAGAGACAAAATTCACTTTAGACAGAATGGAAACAATCAGTAAAAAACACTGGAGTAAGTACAAGATGTTGGCTGTCGAAAGACAATAGATGGCAGGCGATATTCTCACCTTATGGAACCCACAATCGGTGAAACTACTTGCAACAGAAGCCATGAGACAGACACTTTTGGTTAACATGCAAATTATAGGGAACAGGGAGGAAATTCTATGCACTAATGTGTATGGCCCCCAGATGATGGAGGAAAAAAGGAGAATTCTCCTAGACCTAGAGAATCTAAAGGATCAATCCAACAACCTCCATTGGATCCTGGAAGGGGATTTCAACATCATCACTACACTTACTGAGAAAAAAGGGGGCACCAGGAGACTAGATAGAGATGCGAAAGAATTCTCAGCTTTCATTGACACAATGGAGCTTGTGGACATCATGAACAACAATGGATAATTCACCTGGAATAAAAAATGACTAGATCACCACCAAGTAGCTATAAGGCTAGACAGATTCTTGGTGTCAAAATCCATCATTTTGCAGGGACTAACTTTAGAATGCAACATCCTTCCCTAGGGGGGATCAGACCACTGGCCAATTCAATTGGAAGCTAATTTTCAAACCACTCTGAAGAACATACCATTTAGATTTGAGAAATTTTGGATCGACCATCCCACCTTCAAGGAGAACATCAACCAATGGTGGCGGGAGGAACTACCGGACCAAGGGACAAGGATGTTCAAACTATACAAGAAACTCAAGTACATCAAACAAAAAATCAAGGAGTGGAACAAGGAAGTCTTTGGAAACATAAACCAGGGGAAAAAAAGTATCGAGGACAGAATGAGGAAGCTCTAGGAACTTTGCATCAATGAGGGATACACAGAGGATCAGAAAAAAGAAGAGATCCAAATGACCCAGGAATGGGAGGAAAGATTCCAGCAGGAAGAAACTCTATGGCGCAAAAAGTCCAGAATAAGGTGGCTAAAGGAAGGGGAGAGGAATACCAAGTTTTTTCATAGAAAAACCATGGAAATAATATCTCATAACAAAATCTTGAAGATTAGGGATCAGGATGGGACCAAAAGAGAATCCCACCAGGAAATTGAAAATATACTAGTCAATCACTTCTAGGGGATAGCCCAGGAACCCAACCAAGATAGATCTGAGGCCATACAAAGAATAATTCAACACATCCCAAGTTGGTCACTGAGGATAAAAATGTCAGTCTAATAAAACCCATTGCAAAGGAGGAAATTGATCAAGTGGTCTAGGAGATGCCCAACGGAAAGGCCCTAGGCCCAGATGGCTTCACAGTGGAATTCTTCAAAGCCTGTTGGGAAGTGGTTAAGCACGACATTTATGGGGTGGTGGAGGACTCCTAGTGCTCAACATCCATCCTGAAAGCTTTAAATGCCACAATGATCACTCTAATCCCAAAAGAAAATGAAGTTAGGACCCCAGATCGCTACAGGCCTATAGCTTTATGCAATGTAACTAGTTTACAAGATAATCTCCAAGGTCATAGCCAATAGATTGAAACCACTCCTTCCCACACTGATTTCATAGGAACATGTAGGTTTTGTGGAAGGAATAAAAATCCTGGACAATATCATCCATGCCCATGAGATTATTTACACACTGAAAAGCCAGAGGAGAGGGGGGATGATAATCCAACTTGACCTGGCGAAGGCATACGATAAAATAAGCTGGCACTATATGGCCAAGATGCTGGAAGCTTTTGGTTTCGACCAGCACTGGATCAACTGGATCATCAATATAGTCTCAACGACAAGCTACTCGTTGCTAATCAATGGAGCCCCAACCAAACCTTTCTGTCCATCTAGAGGCATCAGACAAGGGGATCCACTGTCCCCCCTTCCTGTTCATTCTAATGATGGAAGGGATAGGAAGAAGCATAAAAAGTGCAACTGCAGTAGGTGAAATAAAAGGCATCAAACCTTTTGAAAACTGTCCAACCTCCACACACCAATAGTTCGTTGATGATACCCTACTCCATAGAACACCCATGGTAAAGGAAGAAAAGGCCTAAAAAATAATCTTAGAAGACTTCAAGGAAGCCTCGGGGGTGGAGATCAACCACTCCAAATCCATGATATATTTCTTCAACACTAATCCCACAATTCAAAGAAACTTGGCCAACATTCTGGGGTTTGAACGAAAAACACTCCCAACGAAATACATGGGAATCCCCCTGATGGCCATAGCTTGCAAAATGGCTACGTGGGAAGGAGTTATCAGTAAACTGCAGGAGAGGGTAAAAAATTGGACATACAGAGCTCTAAACTTGGTCAGAAGGTGCATCCTCACCAAAATTGTTCTACAAGCAATTCCAGCGTATATGATGTCAATGTTTCCATCCCCCAAAGGAATACTACAAAAGATAAGAACCATCCAAAGAGACTTCCTATGGCGAGGCACATAAAATAAAAAGAAATGGGCCCTGGTGGTATGAGATAAGGTTTGTAGACCAAAAAGAAAAGGTGTCCTGGGGTTACAAGACCCACAGGTAACCAACGAAGCCTACGGGGCAAAGCTCTGGTGGAGATGGATGAAAGACAAATCGGTGCCGTGGGAAAACCTCTGGAATGCCACGTATGCCCTGAACATCAATGAATAGGAATGAATTCAGTTCATGGGCACAAGGGAGGGATCAACCATCTGGAATCTCGCCTGGAAAAATAAGCGTCTGGGAAGTTAGAAATGGTAGAACAATAAGGTTCTGGGAGGACGCATGGCAACAAGAACCTAGAATGGAAAATCCGGACATGGAGGAGCTCCAAGAGGAAATGATTAGGCAAGGAAAAACAAAAATCCATCAATACTGGAAGTAAAGGGATGATAGCAACAAATGGAGGACCTGGGACAAGATTAATCCACAAAATAGAGCCCGGATCAAAACAATAATGAAAGAGGTGGAGGCGAAATTGGGGAAAAGGAAAATTGGCGTCTCAGAAGAAGAGGACCAATTGAGGTGGGGCAGGGAAAATGGGGGGGAATTAAACTTAAAAGAAGCATAGTATTACATCGCGGGCCAGGACCAAGAAAATCTGGCGCAATAGTGGGAAAATATTTGTAAAATCCCCCAATGGCCAAAAATCAAAATATTCGAATGGTTAGTTCTTCACAATCGAATTCTAACCTAGGAGAAACTCAGGAAAAGGGGTTTCATAGGTCCCTCTCGCTGCCATCTATGTCAAGTCAAGGACGAAACAATTGATCACCTCCTCGATGAATGCAGTTATACAACAAAGATTTGGGATTGAGCGACAGGCATCTATCAGCAATCCAATAGGATCCGGGGAAACATCAACGCAACCATCAATAATTGGAATGAGAGTTACAGTGAAAATGAAATGGTGAACCTTTGATAGAATCTAACATCGGGGATGATCATCTGGGAAATATAGAAACAAAGGAACCGACGCATCTTCAAGAATGAAATCCTACTGGGAGAAAAGATAAAGGATGCAGTAGTCTCACAAATAAGAAGAACGGTGCAGAGCCGCAACTGCAAGAAGGATAAATCCCAAATTATAGACCAAGACTCCCGCATTCTGGATTTTTTCCATCTAAAAGATTGGCATGACGACATACCTGTAGGATGTCATCCGCAACTCCAGATAGGAGCCCGTAACTGGACTCCCCCTCCATCAGGGTTCCTCAAACTGAATTTTGACGGGGCATCAAAAGGAAACCCAAGAGTGGCAGGGGCAGGTGGAGTGATTAGAGACAGTGGTGGAAACATCATCAGACTGTACGCTGGGAGCATGGAAAACTCAACCAACAACACAGTGGAATTTGGAGCCCTGGAGATTGGCCTTGAAATCCTAAGTCGTGAAAGGATGATAAATACTATCGTGGAAGGTGACTCCACCCCAGTTATCAACACAATAAAAAGACTCCAAAATGGCACCAGAGTGGGCAAGGTTCAGTGACACTGGCACCTTGCACACTCCCTACATAAAATCCAGGAGCATCTGAGAACTCTGAATACAGTGGAGTTGTGCTAGGTGCGCAGGTCTACGAATTCTCTAGCAGACAGGCTCGCCAACGAGGGGGTCACCAAGGAAGGCCTGAAACTAGATGATACTTGGATCAACATTCCAAGTGGACAACTCAGAACAGACTGCATCCATCTAGAGGCAAAATATCATGAAGGCATCTTAAGCATGGAAGGTCACATCGAGGAGGTCATCGCAAGGCCTCTCAGCAGGGGACCTAGGCATAATATGATTGCCTAACACTTGGCCACCAATTATTATGCAAGCTCACAATAAGAAGCATGCGGGTGACCGGAAGCAAGGCCAATACGACAGTAAGATTTGCGAGGAAGGCACGAGGGAAAGGTCATGAAGCAAGCCACATGCAACAAATGAAGTAAGGCATGAGGGGTTGGTGATAACCAAGACCGATCCACCATGGCCAAGTACAGGTACAGAGAGTAGCATAGTCGGTTCATAAGTGAGAAAGAGTAGTGACCACACAGGGATAAAGGACGAATCATCAAGATAATATGAGCCTTAACAGGAAAAATTGATGGAAGCGCTCACCACCGTGAGCAAACCATGAATGGAAGGATAGGCTCGCAGCGGGGAAGGTCAATAATAAGAGAGACATCAAGAATAGATGCAAACAGAAGGAGCGCAACAGTAGGGGTTATCACAACTTCAAGAGAAGGGAAAGTAAGAATACATGTGAAGTGAGGTACAAGCCGAGTAACTAGAACAGTAGCTGTGGCAGGCAAAGCGGGATGGTGCGACTGAAGAAAATGCACATGAAGAGGAACCCCCTTGGGAAGGAAGCCCCGAACAATTCACGGTGGGTAACAAGAATGGAGTAGGCCATGAAAGAAGTGGAGGGCACCTTCCGAAATCTAGTTGCACCGAAGGGGAAGGTGACCATTACCCGGTGGGAAAAGGAATTAAAGGACAAGCGCAAAGGTAAAGCGTGGGATGCATTGGTACATGAAGCGGACTGGGTAACTGATCCGGGGGCCATGCAACCCAGGGAAACCCTCTACCATAAAACGATGGAGATGTCTTGGCTAACCAATATGATGATCGAGAAAGTGAGTTAAAAAATGGACGAAGCCAGACAAGAGGATAAGAAGGAAAACAAGACAATGTTGGATGAGATCCTGCGTCGCCTTAGTAGTTTGGAAACTATTACCAAGCTGTTAGTAGAGGTAGAGAAGGACAAAAAATGCAAGCTGGAGCGGTTGGCAGCTCAGTTCCACTTCTACCTATGCTATGTCCATCACATGGACATCACGCCGACCGATGGACATGGAGCGCCAACCCAAATCAATAAGACTCGCACGATCTCCCAAAAGGAACATAACAAGATCCAGGTAGATGGTGGGAAGGAGCACCCCCAGGTGCTGAAACACCTCATAGTTCCAGATTAGTGAATTGATATTCTATTGATAGTAATGACAGGCGTTGTCAGGTTAGCTCAGACCTACTACACACTCTGGTTTAGTGGAATGTTTTAGTTTCTTCTTTTATGTTTGTGTTTTTTTTTTCTCAAACTAGGTAAGGAAGGTTTGGTCTGGTTTCCCTTGGTGGCAGACCAGTACCATCCCTCGTAACTATCAACTTGCGCAACTTGAGACCCCCTAGTCTAGTTTCCTTCTAGGAAGACCAAGATCTCCACTTTTTGTGTCATAATACTTTCCAGTAATACAGATTCCTACACTCACTTACAATAATAATAATAATAATAATGAATCCAATTATTTTTCAATGTAGAGATTAAATCAATGTGCTAAACCATTTAAGTTGGACATTGAAATATTTTTTTATTAATATATTTTTGAAATGTCATGAGCCAATAACATGTGAGGTAAATGCAATTGTTTTATTCAATTACTACAAACACTTAATTTATTAAATTTTTTTTATTATATTTATAATTCAAAATATCACTATAAAAAAGACTAAACTACAAGTAAATCTTATTTCAAAAATTATTTAAATAAAAAACTTAACAATACTTACTTTATAGTTGTGGATATGAATACCTTTCAATGCATGTATATTTTCCTTCAAGGTCAAACTAAACATGAAAGTCTAATAAATCAATGTCTGTCAACTAACCATATCTTTGATTTTTATTGTATTTTCATATTACGAGAGTGGTACTATTTCCAATTAGAGCTAGAACAATGATTCAAATTTACAAAGATGTTCGAAGTTTATATATGTAAAGTTTAATTTTAAAAAGATGTTAAATTTATATATGTATTTTGTTTCTCATTTTCTAGTTGAATATTTATGGATATTAAAGTTTCAGTGTTCTATTAATGATATTCATATATTTAATCATTTTACACCTCTCTCTCCAACTACTATATTTTTCATCCTTTCATTTATAATATTTATTATTTAATTTTCTTCAACGTCAACTCCTAATATTCAACCTATTTAACCCTCACTTGTGCATACTCTTTTTTATCATTCGAAGGTTCAAAAACTCACATACAGTTAGATTAAAACTCGCAAGGACTATTATTATTACCACAAATTAAATTAATGATTTTGATAGTATAGATGTTCTAGAAATATAAGGTTTTAATTTTGCAACCCCTTCATACTCTTTTTTATCATTCTTATAGGTGATTTGTCCCCAATGATGGGTGGAGTGTGTTTTTGGCAACTCCAATGGCTTGGACAGGTAATATTTTTGTTTTTTTGTTTATGGTTCACTCACTATATATCATCCTTGTTTCGTTTGATGGTCTTTGTCCCTCCCCGGTGGTGCTCCTGGTTTCTTGACCTATGTCTCATTTGAAATCCTCCCTCTGGTTCTATGGTATCTTCTTTGCCCCCATGCTGAGAGTGTTGGAAATTTGGTTTTTATTGATGCCAACCTTGATAAAAAGGTGAAGTATCATTGATAGATTAGTTTGAGAAGCATTGTCAATATTGGACATATTGTTACAAAGGTGACTTGAATGCCAAGCATTGTCAATATTGGACATAATGTTATGAAGGTTGAAGGTGACGTGAATGTCAAACATTTTCAATATTGGAAATAAAGTTATGAAGGTGACTTGAATGTCAAGGATTTTCAATATCGGACATAAAGTTATGAAGGTGACTTGAATGTCAAGGATTGTCAATATTGGACATAATGTTATGAAGGTGACTTGAATGTCAAGGATTGTCAATATTGGACATAATGTTATGAAGGTGACTTGAATATCAGTAGAAAGATAATATTGACTAATATATTGTATGAACTTGATATGCTCATCCTATATTGTATAAGGGTGAGATTGTGTCATTAACATCCATGCACAAAAGAAGAAACAATGAAGAAATTTTCCAGATAAAAGGGTAAATGGATAATCCAATATGGATCCATACAAATCACAAATAAATAAGTTAATAAGACATGGTTAGTTAAAAGTTATTCATAAAATCTCAATTGAAGAAGATCCCATAGATGAGACATTGTTAAGTACCTGAATAGATCTGAAGATAAATCTCATAATAAACCCACAATATCAACAATAATAAACCAAACCATATTGGATTACTGAGAGGGGGGTTGAATCAGTAATAGCGTAATTATAATCCTTTTTCTTCAAATGTTATATCAATGTCGAATTATTATCCAATAATGAGCAGTAAGAAATAAACAATCACACACATACACAGTACACCAGTGTTTTACATGGAAACCCAAATCGAGAGAAAACCACAGAATGCTTTTTCTTATATTTCTTGAAGAATTACATTCATTGGAAGCACCAACTTCCCTTGTTTTCCAACTGCAACTGGAAGGAGGCTCCAACCCCCTAGTTTCTCTGGCTACAACCCAAGGGAAGCTCCAACTCCCCAATTCTCTAGTTTCAACCAGAAGGAGGCTACAACCCCCAATGTTCTCTGGCTACAACCGAAAGGTGGCTACAACCACCTGTCCTTGCCCCGTCCTGCCACCCTAAAGTAGAAGTAGAATGATGGAACCACTGTCACACTATCACTGTGAGATATACTGCTGTAAACCTGTACCAATAAATATGAACCATGCATCAACCATGCATCAACCTGTACCTCAACCTGTAATCAACCTGTACCATAAACAAGTGCATCAACCATGCACCAACCTATAANCCTGTACCATAAACAAGTGCATCCAACCATATACCAAGTATGTACCAATCATGTGTCAACTACTCATCAACTATGAATCATCAATATGTACCAACATCATCAACTTTACACCTCATGTATGTGCACATCAACTACTTGTCTCAACCATGTACTCAACATGTACCACAACCAAAAGCCCTCATCAATTTCATCATCCGAATCTGATTTGTAGCTTTGTAATAGACCTGGTGTATATGATCACATTTATGCAAATCTTCCTTGACTTTAAAAACAAGAGACTAGCATTTTCATCAAACATTTCTTTAGTCTCACATGCCTAGTTTTGGATTAGTCAACAACCCTAACATGAAGTAATCATAAATTTGAACCTGTAATGTATAAAGATATGAAACTGATACAAAATGTTCTTCAGTGTGTTTTATGAAATTCCTCCAAGTGTCACTACTTGGAACCTCTCAAAAAAGGAGTTATAGCAAAAATGATATACCTTGCTGAATTCTGGCTTATTCAAGAGAGAGACCTTGTAGAGCATGCCCCACAAAAAATATTTGATGAATTGATATGAAACTATTAAAAAACATACTAAAGACTGTACCCTAACCAACACATTTGGTCTCACTGAATTTGGATCTGTTATGAAGAAGTTATGACGTTTTTACCCGAAACACCTGATTTTGACTAGTTTCAGGACTGGCCACAAACCCTATTTTCCACGGAGTGTAACTCCCAAAATACAACAAACCACAAGATGAATTTTTTACCACAGATAATTGGATATGTTTTCTCACTTTCATAGCAATTTCATCATCTGAATCATTATATAAAAAACGTTATAGCGAAAATGGTGAGATGACCTATAAATAACATACCTTAGAAAACACCATCAAAAATTTTTATCCTTCCTTGCATTTCGGCCTTCTTTTCTTCACCTTCACTCAAAATTCTGTTTTAGATATCCTTGGTTACCTCAGAAACATATAGATATTCAATATTCTCAAGTGTGATTCAAATGAGAGAGCCTTGCCTCTTATTTATACTCTCCAAGTAGCTTCCTTAAAAACATCTTCTAGGCCACTTGACCTACTTTCCTTATTTTAGGGTTGGGTCCACTTCTAATTTCTCCATTAAATTTCTTATTGAAACAATTTATTTTGTATTCACTTTGAATTATAATACACTCATCACTTCACTT
>JASDQU010509616.1:6138-40494 GCA_032191745.1 Picea mariana
CTTTCAAATACATATGGATCATAAGTTTAATGATCTCATCATAATACAAAAAGACTATAGTCAGTTCTATTCCTATTCTTGATTCCTTCATATTGTGAAGTGACTACAAAATACATATTAAGATAATTACAAAATCATAACAAAATTGTTTCCAGCTATAGAGCTTTGTCCTTAAAATATGTAGTAGATATCTATTGTGACTACATCTCCTTCTACAATTTCTTGATAAAAGAGCCATCCAGTAGGTTGCTTCAAAGCCTTCTTTGATAAAGTGTCTGCTTCTGAGTTGAATTTCCTGTGAACATGCATAAATTTGATTGAATCAAATTTGTTTTTTAATCTCCCGATCTTGTCCTTCCAGGAATTAAGATATAGCAGGTTCAAATTTTATTTGACATTAATCCATTCAATAGCTACCTTTGAGTCTCCAACTACCATCAACCTTTTAATGGATAATCTAGAAGCAAAAAGTAAAAGACCCCATAAACCCAATAATTTTTCTTTCATATTATTTCCATTACCGCCAGCAAAATGAGCTTTGAAAAAGTGGCCTGTAGTGATTTTGAGGAAAATACCAATGCCACAGAAATCGTCAAGGTAGCATTAAAAGATTATGTCTTTCTCACTTTGGGAATAAGAGCGAAAAAGGTAGCATTAAGTGTTCCCGGAATATGTCATGTGCATCTAGATTCCTCCACAGCTTTATGCAGATCCTCTCCCATAATGTTGAAAAAAGCCTGAAAAAAGTTCATGCGTCCACCCATCAGGGCCAAGGCTTTGGTAATATATGTTCATGTTACCCTCTGCAATATATGTTCCATCTTTGGTAAGGGGTAGTTATCCTTCCGTGAGCTCCTGTTCAGGTTTCTGAAGTCTACATAGAGTCTGATTTCTCCATTCTTTTTCCTTACTGGTACCAAGTTGGCCACCCACTCTGAATATCTCAGTGGTACGATGATCTGGGCCTGTAGCATCTTCTTCACTTTCCTCTCCATGATAGGCAGCATCATAGGATTGATCTGTCTTAGCTTCTGCCTAAATGGTTTTGCTTCCTTTTTCAACGGGATTTTATGCTCGATGACAGAAGTGTCATATGTTTTGAGATCTCCATAGGTCCAGGCGAAAACATCAGCAAACTCCCTCAATAGTCTAGCGTATTCAGCCCTCTACTCCATTGTCAGGCTTCTTGACAATTTGACAAACTTGGGTTCATTCTCAGTGCCAATGTTGCACTGAGTTGTATCAGTGTCATCCTCTGAGATTTCCCCTTTTAATGCCACATCATTTCTATCAAAAATCCTTTCCAAAGGAACCAGTCCCCTTGGAATATGATTGTTGGGCAGTTGCACAATGTTACGCTCTGCAATCTTATTCAGAAAATTACCCTCATAAACCTTTTCTTCAGAGACAGAGTCTTGGTCAATATGCATCTCTGAAAATTCTTCAACAGTCTCCAAGAATCTTTTGACCTCAAGATCATCCTCGAACACCTTCCAATGTTTGACATTGTCAGGTATGGAGGGCCTGTATTTTACTTCTACATCATATCTGAATTTGGGTGGCAAGGGCACTTTGAAATTGCTTGTTGATGTAGCCAAGGAATCTTCCACTGTGTTCTTCTCTCTTGGGACGAAAGAAATGTTAAATGCTGAGAAGAAATTGTCAATTAGGTCCCATACCTCATTTCTGTAACTTCTGAGTCGAGGATGCTTAGCCTGATAAGCGTTTCTGATCTGTTGGACTACCAATTCTGCATCTATGAACACTGCTACCTCCTGAATTCTCATTTCCTTTGCAGCTCTTAATCCTAGAACAAGAGCTTCATATTCTGCCACATTGTTAGTAGCTTCAAATTCTAGCTTGTATGAAAGAGACATGGTTTCCTGAGCAGGTGATACAAAAAATACCCCAACACCAGCACCTTCCCTGGAAGAGGCTCCATCAAAAAACATTTTCCAAATGGGGGAGATGTGGGGAGAAAATTCATGAGGAGTGGTGGGCTGCTTTCTGAGTTTAAGAGGAGGCTCAGGAGCATGAGTGAGTTGTAGTAAATTGGAACCTAAATCAGTGTCCAAGGTAAAAATGGGATGGTTGGTAGGATTGGCTTCATCACTGATTATATAGGCCAATTGGGCTTCTCTGTATAGCCTCCTATGCTCTCCTCCAAACACTGGGATAGTATCATAGGTTAGGTCCATCTGCAGAGTTCCCCCCATTCTTTTTATCCAAGATCTCGATAACAACATACCGAACTTGGGGGGGACATCAGCCACTACAACATCCATGACCACACTTTTCATGGGCAATTGAAACAAGGTCACAACCAAGTCTTTGATGACTCCTAGACATTGAACTTTCTTGGAGTCAAAAGAATAGAGGTCATGATAGGCTCGGGTGACCTCTAGTCCTAATTCTTCCATGACAGTTTTGGGCATGAGGTTGTGAGAAGCTCCTGAATCCATCAAACAGTTGTGCAGTACCTTGTCATGTATGTTCAAGGAAGTGTAGAAGGGAGGGGATGAATCATTCATGTCTTCTACCATAGGACCTAGAATAACTGCAGGCCTTTCATCTTGCAAATTGATGGAGTCTGAGGGAAGGCATGGGGCTTCAGACTGTAACATCCCAGAGAAGCGTTTTTTGAACTCTTCATGTTTAATCAATTCGGTGAGGGGCACGGGGATCCTGATCTTTTGAATTTCATGCTCAAAATTAAAAGAAGATGTAAGCTTTGGGATTTCTCTTACTTTAGGAACATGACTCTGGACCATGGGAGAGAGGGGTTGGGCCTTCTTACCTTTGTTACTGTCTGCTACTTCACTAGTAGGTTTCTCTATTCTAGGGAATTGTTCAGGAACATGAGGTGCTGCTATCTTTTTCTTGGACCTCAGGTTATACATGCCTTGGCTGCTACTAGCCTTGTCTCCCTTGCTAAGTTCATTTAGTTGACTGTGCATGAGAGATTCCTCATATGGTGATTGAGTGAGATGAGGAAAAGGAGGAGTGTCTCCGAAGCAGTGGATTTCAGGATCAAGCCCATCTGTTTCCCCTTCTTCCTCATCGGCCACCAAATTATTTTGAAAAGGGGGCTGAATTTTCTAGTCTTCTCTATCTCTTCCCCTCTGGTCTCTTTGCATAGTCAGGGGAGCAATATTGTTTAGCCTCCTGAAACCTCCTTTTTTTCCGGCATTGTGAGGATTTTTGTATGCTTTCCTTCCCTCCACCTTCATTCTCTCCATCTCTGCAAACAGAGACTTCACCATCTTGGTCAATTCATCCATTTGAGGGTGAGGCACCGAGGGGCCAGAAGTTGAGGCTTTAGATCTTCCCTTTCTCATTTCTACGTCAGCCTTGTTTCTCAGTCTATCAGCTGCTAATACATTAGATTCCACCTCTATGGATGCATCTTGCATCTGAGCTAAGGAGGTGGCTCTCCTTTCTCTCAATAGAAGATAGAAATCAGGGCCGAATGCACTAGCATAAGAAATTTTGGCAGAGGCTTCTGAGGACTTTATCTCAGCAGGAATCTTATTATACATCTTATTGAATCTTTTGGAGAAGTCAGAGACAGAATCTCCTTCCATCTTCTTCAAAGACCCGAACTATGTCATGTAATACATGAAATCCTTCTTATCTCCCCACTGCCTCAGGAAAGCGCCATCTAGAGCTTCAATTCCAGCAATAGATCTGGGGGCCAATCCCCTAAACCATTTCCTCACCTCACCATCCAAGCTCTGGACGAAGACTCTCATCCAGACATCCTCATTTACAATGTTCAGGTTGTCTGCATAACTATAGAAAGCAACCAGGTGCTCTTCCACAATTATGTTCTCTTCCCCAGTGAACTTGGGCATATATTTCAGGTAATCTTCAGGAGGGAGAGGATTTGCAGGTTGAGGCAGGACTAAGGGAGCATATCTGGCAACTACTATGGTGTCCATTCTACTTAGAGGGGGATTAGCACCAGCCATAGGAATATTAGGTGGAGGAGAACTTGGAGGAGAAGGATTTCGCGAAGGGGCTACTGGGAACGAGTCTCTAAGTGGAATGGGAAAAAATGGGGGATTTAGGGAGAAGGCCAACGGGCTTAAGTCAGCAGATGCTTCTCTTCGTGCAGAAGTGGCAACAGTAACAAGAGGAGAAGTGGTAAAGATAGGAGTGGGGAAATCTTCTATGGTCCTGGGTCTATGCCAAAGTAGAGCTTCAGGGGAGAGGGGAGTGACAAGGATTTCTCCCTCCAATCCCAGACCAGGAGGGGAAAACTCAGCAGGAACACTCCCGAAATTTAGGAAACGGGAAACCTCATAAAAGGGTTTGTTAAGAAACTGAGGAGGAGAAAATGGAGTTCCTACAGAAGGAGATGGCAGATTACCTAGTTCGGCGATGGAAGCTTCTCCTTCAGAGGCCTTTCCTTTTCTGAGAACCACCTCTGGATCAGTTTAAGGTGTAGCTAGAGGCAGCTGTGGATGGGACCACGTATGTCTACCTCTGAAAGCCACAATTAACACGGTAGGTTCGCCACAGTGGAGTCGTCACAATGGAGCCGCCAGGTGCGCAGTAGCAATCTGCAAAGGCTCTGATACCTGATGCACCTTCAGAATCAGAGGCTCAATGTTGTTCAATCCTGGGGAAAAATTTCAACTTCGTCCCCAGCAACGGCGCCAGAAATGTTAGCGTCAGAAGTCACTCCTGGATTGCTTGCAGGAGCAAAGCCCAATGCCCATTAGTTTTATGTCACCATAGTTTTAATGGGTGATCAAATGGGTAGAGACTCAAGAAGATATCGCTCTAACTCAGGGACTAGGTCTGGTATGTAAGGAACAAAGGAGGTCTTGATCTAACTTCAGTTAGTGATTTGATTAAAAGATGAGCAGGTGGAAGACTTGGTGAGAGGAGTGAGCAAAGTATCTCAGGCAACAGGCCTTTCAGTAGTTTGCAGAAGAAAAACTCTGAATGCAAGATCCTCTTGGTTCAGAGCTTTGAGGAATTGAAGGGGGGACTTGACTGGATCCTCCAATTCCAAGTCGTTCAGCGCTAAGAAAATCACAGGGACCAATTAGAAACAATGCAACTGTTACAGTGATCCAACCTACATCACCCTATAACAGTTACAACTTGACTGGATCCTCCAATTCCGAGCTGCTCTAACACAGTGTAAACAAAGACGTGAAAGAAACTGGCATTCATAAGGAAAGAAGTCTCAAGAGTCCATGCATAACCAGAGTAACCAGTGCTTCATTAAAGTTTTACAACCGGGAGCCTTGCTCAACCCTTCGTCCTCACAAAAAATGGAAAAAATGCCCAAATATACTCCATACAAAACCCTAGCAATGAAAACAAGATATTGCAATAAAATCATTACATCTGCATGCTTTCTGACAGTCTACGCATGCAGACTCCGGACGATTGCAATCGGACTCTTGATTGTCCTGCGGATGGATTGATGTGCTTCAGTCCTTTTTCGGACTTTCCATTTATGGTGGAGACGATGTCTAACCACCTCCAACAACTGCAATAACCACCCTCTTGGGATCAAGAACGGTTCTAGTCAACTCTGCCTTTTGGGGACGTGGAGGTCTTCTCGAGGGGCCACCTAGACTGGCCGAATGGTTCACGGGATGAGAGGTGGAAGATGTGGCATGCTTGATGAGGAGGTTGTAGGTGCCAGTATAGTGAAGGTGAGGTGGGGAGGAAAGGGGTGCTTTCGTGTAAGTGATATGGGGACAGGAGACAGCGAATGGAGGAAGGTGTTGAGGTGGAGGTGACTGGGTGAAAGGGACACATGGCAGGCAGCGAGAGGGATATGAGCTGAAAAGGGGGCCATGTGGCTGAACATGGCAGGATACGTGGGTCCTGAGATGGGAAAGGTGTGCAAGAGGTCGACACGACAAGCGGGGGCCCCACCTCATTTCGAACCCCCCCCTTCTCATTAAAATTAGAACGGAAAGAGGGTCCAGAAAGGCTTGAGAGCCACTGATATGGACGCCTCAATCTCCACCATTAGAAAGGTGCGTGCCCGATTTCGTACCTCCCCCCCTTGTTAAAGGCGGAAAGTCAAGGGGGGTCTGGAATCGCATGAGAGCCATAGATTCAGGCCGGCAGATCGTGATCGCCCAAAAGTTCCCATTCATTAAAATGACGCGCCCGCCCTCAAACTTTGGGAAAGTGGGTTTTGGGGATCTTTTTTCTTCGCCCAAGGGACGCTTCTTCAGGAGAGTACCCCCAGTCATAATTATGTGCTAACAAGAAGGAGGGCCTGAATTCAATTGATGGCACATGGAGGTCGCAAGACTCCTCCCCCACACACTCGCTCCCCTTTTGTAACGCGTAGTTGCTCAGACAATAACGTTACATTTGAAATAGCAACTACCACAAACGATAACCCTGAGATTCCTGTTGAACCAGTGACACCAGTTCCTCAAGGGGCCGACGTCCAAGAAATTGTTCGTCATTCATTCATAAGAACTCATAGTGCCTTAGCCTGTATCAGACAACCTGGTAGGCCACTTCATCAACCCCTTGACTTCTTAGATATCCGAGAACAACTGGAAGGTATTGGTCTGCTCCAAAACCCGTTAGGTGAACATACTACCAATCCTACCAAAATGCCTATCCTTGGAGTTGGGGGAATTAGGTATTCCACCATCCCCACCTGATTCATCTCCATCCTCTTCAGGAGGAGAGTCTTCAGATGAAGGCAGTTCCTCATCAGGACCATCACAACCTTTGACACCACCAACTCCCATGGAAAACCAAAACAATCCCACCAAGCCTTGACTCGATCAAGATGTCGTGGTTGTACCCAGACCTCAACACCCATTACCAAATCATCCAGAGAAATGGCTGCCTAAGTTTGATCTGGATTCAAAGAAATTCATTGAAGATCACATCAAAAAATTTATGTTGGCCATTAGACTCCGAAGTGTTGAACACGAGGATGTAGTATGAAGATTATTTCCTTATACTTTTGAGGGAAATGCCTCCACCTAGTATTTCACTCAACAACCCCAAACCATTGTCTCTTGGTACAAGTTTGAAACTTGTTTCTTGGAAAAATTCGGAGATGATAAATCTCTAGAAGTATTGGTTATGGAACTCTCCAGCTTAAAAATGAATCCTAAGGAAAAAGTGAAAGATTTTAACCAAAGATTTCTTACTTTAAAAAATAAAATCCATGCAGATTCAATGCCCGTTGAAAGATTAATTGTCGCATATTACACTAAGGTTCTGCATAATAACATAGCAATTTGGTTCAAAAGGTCTAAAAATAACGCATTGTTAGAAGCCTTTGAGGAGGCAAGCCAAATTGAAAAGGATATATTAAGCTTAAAAGACAATCTCAATAGTGAAGCTGAAACAACTTCATCCTATAAAAAGAAAATAAAGATCCTCACTATGCCTCCTCAAATTAAAAATCAACTAGAAACTTTAGACTTAGAAAGATTGCAGAAAGATTTCCAAAAACTATCCAAACAAGTCGTTGAATTGAAGAGATCAGTCGAGGAGGCATCCACAAGCAAAGGAAGTTTTAAACATCCTTCCAGAAAACCTTTTCCTCCCAACTGGCCAAACCTAACCATTGAAGGTCTAAATTTTGAAAGCTTGCAATACGCTTTGAAAACCATATTAGAAGCACATGATAATTCTGCTTCTATCCCTCCTAAAAGTTTTGATGACGTAGTTGAGGAAGAAGTACCGGAAGAGGAGGAATCATCTCCCAACATCTTCGGTCACTTCTCGGACAGTATCTTCCAAGAAAATTTTGAAACTGTTCACCCCTACAATACAAGAAGTAAAACACAAAACAAACCTTCTTATGAAGTGAGTAATAATGTGTTTCCAAAAAAGTCAAAGCAAATTGAAATTAAACAAAGTTTAGCAGCCCCTGTCTTAGAATATGATTTAATTGAAGATATGAAAAAACTGAGGGCTAATATTTATGTTTTTGAGTTGCTGAAATTTCCCCTTATTTTGTAGAAAATGCTTCAAAGTATCGTTGAAAATAGTAAAAACAGTGATCCTAGCAGCAAGAAAACTACAGAAATTGGTTCAAGAATAGCCAAAAAGATCCCAACTAAAACAACATCTGAACTTCCAGACAAAAGGGATTTAGCTGGAAAAACTGTAGAAAATGTAGATAAAATTGTCTTAGGGACAACAGCTAAAAATCAGCAGAATTATGTTGTTAACACTCGAAAAAATGTGTCGTCTTTTTTGTTAACCTCTGAAATTTTTAATAGGAATGTAGATTATTGTATGGTCGATTCTGGTGCATCGTCAAACGTGATGCCTCTATCTGTTTGTCAAAAAATTAATGCAGAAGTTAAACCTTCTGACCTCAAAATAATTTAGCTTGATCGAACGAACGTTAAGGTAATTGGTGAGCTTAAGAATGTTTTGGTTAGATTATCTTCCAATCCTAAGGTTCATCAGATAATTGACATTATTGTTGATGATATCCCTGAAGTCTATGGTTTTTTTTTAAGCAGGGACTGGTCCGAGCAGCTACATGGTTAATTTTCTACAAATTGGTCTCATTTGTGGTTGTCGAAAAATGGACAGCCTAATAGAATTAGGATAAACAGAGAACATTATCTTAAGCACACTGTGACGGATCTAAATGATGCAAACGAACCTTTCACTGCATATGCTAATTCATTTGAAATGCAGGGAATGAATAGCTTCTTCGGTAACTTCATGATCGAAATTTCTTCTATCACTGAACGTGGGCAGCAATTAGAAGTTATGAACTATACTCAGACATCGGCTTTGCCAAGTGTGCCAAACACTGCTGACAAAGCTCAAATATGGTCATTATACTTTGGCGAATCAAAATCCAAAGAAGGAGCCGGTGCAGAATGTGTACTCATCGATCCTGCAGATAATAAGACTTTTATTGCCTGTCGGTTAGAGTTCGAGTGCACTAATAACACCACCGAATACGAAGCACTTCTACAAGGGCTTAAGAAAGCTTTGGATATGGACGTACAGAATTTAATGGTATTTGGTGATTCATAAATCATAGTTAGGCAGGTAAGAAACTCCATACATTGCTTATCACCACATCTAAAAAGCTACCAAACTGAGGTATGGAGTTTAATGCAAACGTTTTCAGCATTTAACATAAATTTCATTCCTAGACTAAGTAATTCGGAGGCTGATTTATTGGCCAATGTCACTTCTAAACTATTGCTCGTAGAAGTTCTTTCTCCTAATGCGTTTTTTGATTGAATTGTTGTTCAAGCCGTCGATCCTGGATAACATCGCCAATTGGAGAGTGTTTGATGATGACCAGCAGATCATCAACTTCATGCATATGAAAGACACCTTCCAAGGTGCAGTCATTGATGAAGGAACTCACAATTAGAACCTCTGAAACTTCACGGTAATATCAGACCCTAGATCTCCTGAATCGACATTTGATCTGTTAAACTCTATCTCCGGATCTATTGTAAGACTAGAGAAGTTTTATGACTTGCATGATAAATTTAGAGGGACAGTTAATTGTAAAATGAACAGCTCTTCTTTAATTTATGAGGCGTTTAATTTAGGAACAAAGGACAATCCTCAAAATATTAATCTGGGAACGGGATGCTTTGAACAAGAATGATCTGATTTCATAAAATTGTTTAAAGAATTCAAAGACGTTTTTTCCTGGACCTATGATGACTTGAAAACATTCGACCCTAATATCATACAACATGGCATCCCCATGAAACCCCAGACTCAGCCTTTTCAATAGAAATTGAGGAATATGCACCCTAAATTGGAACCCACCGTTAAAAAGAACTGAATAAATTACTAACTGCAAATATAATTTTCTCGGTAAGGCACATGCAATGGGTGTCTAATCTAGTCTCGGTAAGGAAGAAAAGTGGTAAAATTTGACTCTGTGTCGATTTTCGTAACCTAAATCGAGCATATGATAAAGATAACTACCATGTTCCTCCAATGGAACAAATTTTACAGTAGGTGTATGGTTCTGAAAGAATGTCTTTGTTAGATGATTTTTCAAGATACAACCAGGTTCTCATGTCTCCCTCAGATCAACTTAAAACCACCTTTCACACCCCATGGGGCACTTATGCCTACAGGAAAATGCCTTTTGGACTGATAAACGTTGGTGCCACTTTTCAGAGAGCAATGGACATTTCTTTTTGTGCCCTCATAAACCAATCAGTCATGGTATATCTTGATGATGTCACTGTCTTCTCTAAAAACAAGAAAGATCACTTGTCTCACCTCAGGGTTGTCCTAGAACAATGTCGCAAGTTCGGTATATCTCTCAACCCTAAGAAATCAGTCTCTGTAGTAGAGCAAGGTAAACTGCTTGGTTTAATAGTGTCTAAGGATGGAATTATTATTGACCCTGAAAGAACCCAAGCTATTGCTAAACTCTCCCCTCCCTCTTTCAAAAAAGACATGCAGTCCTTTTTGGGCAAGATTAATTTCGTCAGAAGATTTGTCCCAAGTTTCTCAGAAATGGTAAGACCATTACATAATTTAATTAAAAAGGATGTTCTATACCATTGGGGACCACAATAAATTCAATATTTTGGCTCCATTAGAAAAGCAATAGTAGAAGATCCTTCCTTGATGAGTCCCGATTTTTCTCAGGATTTCACTCTTTACACCTTTGCTTCTGACCGATCTTATGCTGCAGTGTTAACACAGAAAAACACTAAAAGCAATGAGATACCCATTGTCTTCATGAGCTCATATTTCAAAGGAGCAGAATTTAATTACCCAATAGTAGATCAACAGGCATATGTTGTTTTTAAAGCAGTGAAACACTTCCGGTCATACCTGCTGAAATCCAGAACCAAGGTTATTGTTCCTTACCCAATTGTAAGAAACCTATTAGTACAAAAATAACTGGGTGAGAAAAGGGAAAATTGGATGATATCATTACAGGAATATGACCTCAAAATAACCCCTTCACGGGTTGTTAGAGGTCAAGGCCTATGTAAACTAGTGGATGATTCAGTCGAAGAACAGGAAAGTCAAATCAACACCTTAACTGAAAATCAGCATAACAAAAAACAAATCAGTTGTGCACAAGTTGCTGCCAATTCTTGGTATGAGAACATTAAATTTTATTTGATACATGGATCTGCTCTTCGCTATTTTGATCCTAAAAATAGAAGAGCACTCAGGCTAAAATCTACATCTTTCCAGTTAATAAATTATGTATTATTTCGAAATAATTTTGATGGTGTTCTTATGTGTTGTTTAGAAAAGGAAGAATCGGAGAAAGTACTATCTAAACTTCATGTAGGTGAATTCGGTGGTCACTTCGATGAAGACACCACTGCTCACAAAGTGTTAAGATTTGGGTACTATTGGCCCACTTTGTTTAAAGATTCCCATGCGTTGTGTCGTAAATGCATAATCTTCCAAAAGGCTGCAGGACGGGTGAAAAAAGCAGCATTCCCTTTGCAACTTGTTACTGTAGATTCCCCTTTTCAACAATGGGGTCTTGACATCATAGGACCGATTAATCCTTCCTCTTCACAGCAACACAAGTATATCATTATAGCAATGGATTACTTTACCAGATGGTCCTAAGTTGTACCTTTGAAAGTGGTAAACACAAATCAGTTAGTATCTTTCCTTAACTCTCATATCATCACTCGATTCGGCATTCCCGAATGTTTGGTCTTTGATAACGCCTCTTATTTTTCATCCCTAGATATGAATGTCTTTGCCTTGGAAAAAGGGATTAAACTGAAATATTTTGCCAGCTACTACCCTCAAGGAAATGGTTTAGCATAATCAACAAACAAAAATTTCATCAAGATCATTAAGAGGATAGTTTCAGAAAATCATAAGAACTGGCACAATGCACTGTATAATTCACTTTGGGCTGATAGGGTGACACCAAAATCCTATGTTTTTAATTCCCCTTTCTTTCTCATCTACGGAAGAGAAGAAATTCTCTCTCCACATGTTCTGCTTCCTTCTTTGCAACTATCGCAGAAAGTTCAAGAAGAGGAGTTCCCTCCCCTAGAAAGTCGAATTAATGCCTTGTTAAAACTGGATGAAGTAATAGCACAAGCAAATCAAAAATCGGATCATCATCAGTAAATTGTAAAAATATAGTTTGATTCAAATTATTCTTTATATAGGAATTTTGATGTCGGAGACTTGGTTCTCAAGTGGGACAAAGCTCACGAAGGAAAAGGGGAACACACCAAGTTCCAAAATCTGTGGCTGGGACTATTTGTAATTTCTGAAAAATTAGGTCCCAGCTCTTTCCGCCTGCAAAATTTGGAGGGACAGCCAGACACTTTCCCAGTGAATGGCCTGGCTCTCAAAAGATATTTCACTTGATGATTCTAGATCCACCTCTTTGTACATATTTTTTTGTTTAATTTTCTTTTCTGTTTTTTTTTGGTTCTTTTCATTTTGCTTGTTTTTTATTTGTTTCTGAATAATTATATATGTGTCACCATTTCATTTGTGGAAGGAAAATCAGAAATCTCATCCAAAAGAAACAGTCGATGATGTTTCAAAGCACCAGTGCTATAAATGCTAAAACTCAGATCAGCAAAATAAAATTTATGTTCAAAATAGTGTCCTTGGTTTCTTTTTAAAATTACGAGAAGACACGATTATCATTAATAAAACTCTTAACGATGTCCCTGTTTTTAAGGAAAACAACTCAATTATACCTTCTTGTCCTCAAGATGGTTTCTTAACAGAAGTCTAAGTGTTCATATCATAATCAAGGTCATCAAACGAGAAAATAAGTTTTGTGAAATTGTAAACAAATTCTAGAGAGTTGAAAACACTGCAAGGTGTGGGAAGTGTCTTTAAACCCACCGAGATACTGAACAGGTCTACTGGCATTGGGTAAATGCATGCATGATGCTAAGGAAACTTCGTCAGGGTACTGAACAGGCCTGCTAGCAGCGAAGCAATGTCAGGTTTAAGAAAATTATCTGGTATGTCTTTTGAAACTGATCAAAAGTAAAGATGTTATTTATCTTGAATGGATGACTTTTGGACATGATAGAGGTGTTAGAGTGGGTTAAATGACATCCCTGTCGAGGCTATGGATGCCTGCTGGTAGCAGTGGCCCTGTCAACAGTATCGGAGTCGATTTCTTAAATTTCGTTCCACTCGTAATCAAACTTGATACCAGATCGCAGTTTGACAGAAACACATTTGACGCTAGACTATGTTTTCATCGGAATGCTTGACTTGTTGTCAACTGTTTCTTAAATTTTCATTCTTTTCGATTCATCCTAACATGAATTTTCTGGTGATGCAGAGATAACTGCTTCGTCCAGTGTGTCACCATTGTCAGTAGCCACACATGATTTTGACATTTAACATGATCGAAAGAAATTGCATTTTTTTGTAGCTGCCATCACCTCAATTTTGTAAACATTTTTTAGAGTTTTGAGATGATTACTCGATTAAAATCTACCTTTATTAATTTCTTATTGTTTGTGTTTTCGTTTTTGTTTTATGTTTAATTCATGACTGTAAGCATGAATTAAACATAAAATTTTATCTTGGTGTTATAATTTTGTGTGCCTTAGAAGCATCTTTTTAAAGGTCACCCATGTTTAATTGAAATCCAAATCTAATGGTTGAGTGATCTATTTTTGATGTTTTGGTTTAAATATGGTTGTTATATGGTTTGATAGTTCATTTTTGATTTGTGAAGATCCTTTGATATTTTTGATAGTCCTCTCGTGAATTCAATGGTCATACCAACAGTCATACAAATGAATACAGACATGTTCTACTCGCGTCCTCACCTCACCTTGTTGACTTAACATATTAATGCATTATTCATTACCTCCATAGGGTTTTGGTACTTTGTAGTTATGGCACTCATCACAAGATATGGTAGAGGATTACAATGAACCCTTTGGTTTTCACTCCCACTATTTGAGTTATGATAACACATAGGCTATGTTATTTTCGTGTCTCCACCCTCCATTTGGACTGGCTTTTGTTGCTCGCACGACTGGAAACTAAGACTATTCTGACTAATCTCTATCACATTCTGGTTTTAGTTGTCATAGTGTATGTCGTTCGTTTGGAGCCGAATGGATGCCAGGCCTTACTTTCTCACAATGATGCGATTGAGGACCTAAAAAGTCATGGTTGGGATATATTCCTTAAGAAATTTGAGAGTTATAATCTTCAGGTGGCAAAATCCTTCGCGCAAACCTTTGATGGTTGCAGAGATAAAATTGGAGACACACAGTTATAATTGACCGAGGAGTTTGTGAGCAAAGCAATAGGGCTTCCATCAAAGGGTGAAAGGTGGTTCAAAAACGCCTGAATTGAATAAGTCCCATGGAGTCTGTTTATGAAATCTTGAAAGATCAATTGTTGTGTAAAAGGTATCCCTATCTTCATGGTAAAACCTAGATGGCATAGTTTGCTGTTAATTCTCAAGCAATTTGTGACATGCGAAGGTTGATACGGACTGGTCTTCCTCTACCATATCTGTTTACTCATGAATTTCATAGGTTTCGATTTAGATATGCCATTTTACTTGTTGAGAATTATCTATAAGATGTCCAAACGATTTAAACGATAGGGTGTCGAGTCAAGCTTGTTCCATCATAGATTGGTTAAGATATTGTTGATGTACCACCTGTCGACCATAGGTGACAGTTGGGAGAATTTTTGGATAAGGAATGGTTTTGCCCAAAGTGATCCTATAGAAAACCCTAACTTAGACAAGCCAGTATTTGAAGACCAGTTCAGTATTTCAATCAATGGACCAAAGTTTACCGACAGAAACCCTATAGACGAAGGGACACCGAGTAAATATTCACCTGCAAGATTTCCTGAGCAAGATACTATTGAATTGAAGGTAATTGACCCTCTTGTGCCTGTGATTTATGATAGCCTGAACGTTATGATTAAGTCGGATGTCAAGAAACCTTGCAAAGGAACAGAACAACAATGCACAGATTTATGGTTCAAAAACAAGAAGGAAGGTCACCTAATTTCAAGGAAACTAAGGAACCGAAATGATACTCAACTGATCTTGATCGGTCTGATTGAGATCGATGAGGGTTCGGATCTTGAGATAGAGGATTTTCTAGTTCGGGAAGATCCAGAATTTCAGGGTTCCGGGAAGGAAGTTATCATTCCTACTGAACCTTATGATTTCATGACAAATTTGCCACCATGCCTTAAAGGTAAAGAAGGGTTCTCTGGTATTAGGCATGACCAGAAGCAAACAGCAAGTAAGACTGATGCTCCCTTGTTTGACTATGCCCTTCATTGACCTTCCATCTCCCCTATACAATGTGATGTTTGTTTCCATTGGGTCGAGTGGTATTACACCGACATCCCTATCTTACATGCCCGGATTAAAACTCTTGCTGCTCAGAATGATTTGTTGAGGCAAGAAAACTTTAGTCTCAAGGCGAATGTAGAGAGGAATACTAAACGTATCAAGACATCCGAAAACATAGTCATCAAGAATGCAACTAGTGTCAAGGCAATAATAAATTATGAACTCTCCGGCCCCTCTTTAGTTAACTTTTAATGGTAAACAATTTGATTTTATTTTCGTTTTATTTTTGTTGTCTAATTCGAAATAAGTAGATTTGAAGTTTTGATTTCATTTACTAAAATTAAGACTGGCTACAAAATCTTCGATTATATAGCCAAGTCTCTTTTAATAAAAAAATTGGTTATTAATGATTGTTTGTTCTAATTTATCAAATTTGTTCTTCTTTTCTCAGGAAATGGGAGATTATGTTGTTGATTATCTGGAGGAAATATTTTCAATCATGCATCTAAATGATTAGTAGTTTCTCCTTCTTTTTGTTTTGTAAAAACTTTGATTTATCTTTGAATAAAACCAACTCTATTATAAGTGGTTCCCAGCCCACTATTTTTGTAATATTACTTGATTTTGGGAAATCCAACTCTATCATGTGAGATATTAGTATGTGATCTCAGGTTACTTTAAATACTGTTCACTTTGTTAGTGAAAGATATCTTTTCCTGGAATAGATTATGGACATGTAATTCTCAGAACTATATGGGAAAGTGGTTCACATTTCAGCTTTAGACCAGTGTGACATTGTTCCATTTGTGTTTTGCCTTTTATTCTGTCTTATTTCAGATTATGTTTTATTAGAATCTTTTTGGGTGCTTGGATTTTAGATTATAAAATAGAAAATATAAAATTATGTGCTTTTTTTATCTACTTTGAAAACAATTTCAAACAAAACATTAATTTTTCAAGGCATCCACCAAAACCTACAATTTGTAAATACTCTATGCATAATCACATATTCATATTTATGTTTATAAACACTTGTAAATAATTAGATTCATGTAAATAGTATTATAGTTTTAGCTTTAGAGTAGTTTATTTCTTTTCTTTGTTTTAATATTATAGTTGGCTAATGGAGCCATTAAACCCGTCAGAATAGATTACACCAAATGGCTTGGGTTATTTAGACAACCCCGGTCTGGATCTATTCTTCCAGTTGACGATGTGTCATTTATGCCCGTCAACAGCACCCCATCTATAGAAGACTGAATACCCATGGCTTAATTCTCAGCCCAATATTTTTCCTGAGCCTTGGATAAAAGAGATCTTCAACCTCGCCCCTTTGACATTGGTTGACTACAAGGGTTTGACCCCAACCCCCCATCCTTTTTCCCCAACTCCATCAGCCACATAGGAGGCCTAGGTATTAAATTGTATCTAAAAAATTCCTCTTCCATGTCCCTGGTACCCCTAGAGTTGACACTCAGTATGGGTGATGCCACCCCCTGGCTAGCCATGATCACAGGACATTTCACAGAACAAGTGGGGGAACGAAACAACAGGGAAGAAATATTACCAAAAAGATAAGTTATAAGAGATATCGGTCATCTCCCCCCCCCCTGCTCAGTTGTAATGATGAAATAAAAGAAATTAAAGGAGGGACAAAGGCAATGGGTGTAATACCAAGAGGGGATGGTGATGCAGGCACCACATCCAAATATTTTTGAATCTGCATCTATGGTTGAGGGATCACCTTAGGCCGCAATTCCATATCGTCATCCAAAGAAACATGAATATGGGAATTAGGATAATGTTTCTCTGAGGCATCATCTTCTACATTTGCAGGCGTCAACTGAGGAAAATGGGGCTCCATTCCCAAATTGTCATCATTTTGAGGCTGTGAAATCGCATCCCCCTCCATATCCCTTTTTTTTACAATTTTGGTAATAGGTTGCTCGGTCAGCGAGCAAAAAGACATTTGACATTCTGTCGTAATGTGACCATACCGATGGCAGCAATGGCATCTGAATGGGACACCTTTATAATCCAATTTTTGGAGGTGAATGATACCCTTTCATTCTATCTCCATCTCCTCCACCAAACCTTCCAAGATATCGGTCTGACTAAGAATTTGTTCCATTTCCATTTTTCCCGAGGACTGAAACGACATATCCAACTCAAGGAAAACCCCTTATGTATTACCAATTCCTTTAAATACTTCCTTTGACCAAAATTCCATGGGTAACCCTGGAAGTCTTACCCATAGCGGACCAATATCAAACCTCTCCATGCTTGCATCAAACAACGGTGTCCACATATTTAAAGCTAAAGGGGTAGATTCTAAACTCCAGGAACCTTACAGCACCCACTATGCATCTTCTTGAGAGTGGAAGAGGAATGAAAACCATCGTTTGGCGAGAGTGTATGCCATGGGAACATATTCCAACTTTTGCATCCAAACTGAATCCACCCAAGCCCTAAGTTGGTTAATTCAAAAGCGCCTTCCATGAGTTCTACCTATAACAAATTTTTCTTCCATTCCCAACACTTGATTTAAAGGGATATCATCACCTAGAACAAATTTATCCTCCCGTCCCCTTGTTTTGATGCATTTATTATTTTGGTGTCTAAGGTGAGGGGGCTTGGGATCCATGTTCTCCTTCCTACCATTGACTGCTTCATTTGGATTAACCACAACTTGATTCTTAGTGTCGTTACCTTCAAAATCATACCCCCAACTAAGATCCGAGGGAACAAACAACAATGGACCTATAAACCCACTATCAAGCAGAGGATTGTTCTTTACCGAAGGGCCCAAAAGCTCACCCAGAATCAAAGGATCCAAAAGGAATCCCATCGAACTACCCAATGGAAGGGAAACAATACCCCATATTCTCTAGAGATGCAAGAGCGACAATAAATCCTTCAGTTACAAGACCCCATGAGCCTTCTGAAGCTCCCATGGAGAGGATGAAATCCCAAAAAACGACTCCAAAAATGGGGAGGACAAAAAATTCTCCAGGAGAGGAATCTTACCAATAGAACCATGTTACCAATATGTTGTGGAATCTCCGAGAACCTCCAACAAAAACGAAACCCCCACCGATGGAGAAGGAAAACCTCCAAGAGGATTGAACCCTTGAGAAAAAAACGAAGTCGAAACAATGGGACCTTCGTGAATCCCCGACCATGACCGTCCCTGATCTGGAGAAACACCCACCAAACCTACATCTAAGTCATCCGAAAGATAGATAGTTGGTGTCTTCCATATGGATATGTCACTCCACGAGTCCACCGAGAAATCTAGAAGTTCCTCTTCTCCCTCCTGCATCGTCACTATCAGTTGCCCTTCCATGTGAAAAACTGCTAGGGACCGACTTAAAATTTTCAAAAAAATTGCAGCTCACTGCAGGAGCTTCGACCCAATACCACATACCTCATCCGTCCGAAACCGTAGAACCCCCCCTCCCCCCGTGTATTCCAAAAAAAATGTTTTTATTATAATTTTAATTTTTTCATATTTATTTATTTATTTTAATTTGGTCTTTTCTTCCAAGTTTTTTTGTAAATTATGTTTTTTTATTGTTTTTTTCATTCAAAATGTTTATTTTTTATTTATTTTTATTTTTTTAAATCATATTTTTTTTCTCGTCGAGGTTTTTCCTCTCTTTTTTTGTGTTTTCTCTTTTAATTTTTTTTCTTTTTTTCTTTTTTTCTTTTTTACAATTTGTTTTGAAACAACATTGGAATTTCAAGCAGTGATTTCTAAAACATTGCAATTTTAATTCTGAAAAAAAAGAGGGTGCTACTAATAGAGCTCTTTTTTATTTGGTGGTTGGTCTTAAGATTTTGTTTCCAATCATACTAGTTGCCAAGGCCACAATTTCAAAAAAATTGCAAATTTCTCCCTAAAAAATTGGGGGGTGCTACCGCTAGCACAACTTTTTGATTTAGGGGTTTGGTTACAAAGATACCAGTTAGGTTTTGAAGAAGATGTAGTTTTAACCTCAAAAATAAAAATAAAAATGGTGTTCTTGTTAGCACCACTTTTTGATTCAAAAGTTGATTTTAACGTTTTTTCGATAACATTACAACGTTGTTAAGGCCATGATTGAAAAAGGTGGTAATTTTAGCCTCGAAAAAAATATACTACCGGTAACACCACTTTCCAAAATAGGGGTAAAATTAGCTCCTAAATATGACCTCTAAAAAAGTGAGAACTTTGGAGTGTTCTCATTATGTTGGTAACTATGTTCAAATCCTTTGTTATCCTTAGACATGACCATTTTATCTTCCCACAAAGCACTAACACATGTTACAAGTGTCATTCTCTTTTTTACATCAATGACAAGGTATCCAGCAAGGCATTAGGGGTGGGGACTAATCATTTCTAACCTAACCAAGAACAATTGAGAGGTGATATTCATTGTTCTCTTAGGCAAGTGTCATTCTTACATTGTCAATTTGGTGGCAACAGTTAAAATTAGGTTTTCTACCATTACAATGTTGTCAAAACCTTATAGAACATTTCATAGAAAAAGGTATTATTGGATCCTTTAATTTTTTATCCCTTCATCTCAAGTGTAAAATTTCCTCATTTTTAAGGTTATAATTGTTTAGGGATAGTGTGCAACTACAATAATATATGATCAAAATTGTAAAATTTGTGATACAAAGGAGATTGAGGATGAGCATCGTTTATTTTTAACATGTCCTAACCTTAATAATATAAGATACAACTTTACATTGTTTCATAACTTAAATACTCTTCTTGACCTCACTTCTGAAAACCATAATGACCTCAGTACTTTCATTTCCGCCATGTTCAAATATAGAAATGATATTGAGAAGAATATTTAGTTTGATTCTATTTATTTGTATAATAGACCTTATTGGTCTTAGGGGATGGTAAACATCATTGTCATCAATTTTAAAGTAGTCTAATATTTTAAGGAAAACTATTCAATCATTCTAAGCACATGAAATGCTTAATAATTGCATTGGTTCAATATTAATACATCACACCAAGATGCTTATTAGCCAATTTTGGATTATGATGGAATGCAATGTGAGGCATGAAGTCTATTTAGAACATGGCTTTGATGCGTAGCTCAAGTTCAATAATTTTAGTAAATTTCTTTTTGACTTCTTCCTCTCTTGTATGTTATCACCCTAGGGTTTATTTGGCTTCCAAGAAGGCCATATCCCATATTTTCTTATGTTAGCAAAGAGCTTAGTTTTTCCCTCAACTAAACTCTACAACAGGGTTGGCACTATAGTTACATATGCATTTCATGATCATGTTACTTCATTGATTGTGTCTTCCTCAAATGCGTGCTCTTTTTTATTATTAGTGAAAGCTCAAGGAGTCTTGGTGTACATGGTACTACATGTTCTTCCCTACTTTATGGTTTTGTAATTTCCTCACCCACTCAAGGTTTCCAAGTTAATGATAAAACTTATTCACCCAACTTATAGACATTGTCTCAAGCCCTACCTTCCATGCTTAAGTTCCCTCAAGTTTGATGGATGGCTCCCCAAATTCCTCATGGATTAACATTACTAAAATAAACTCCTTTCCTCCCCTCGTGATTTAAAAATATCAAAGAGTTGAGTCCAAGATGAATGGATAGGAAAACTAGATTGACTATGTGTGAATGGGACAAAAAAAGAATTGAGTTTGTCATTTTGAAGGCCAATAATCCATCTAATATGTAATATGCCTATGTGATATGTCTTGAGTGATTGAAGTTGAATTTTCCCTCGACAGAATAGTTATTCCTTGGAGACAGAACTAAGAACATTTAATGTAAAGTGGGCTTGTGATCAAAACATTCAACTAGTGTTTCCTTTAATAACTTTATGAAACAAGGAAATTAATGGTTTAATTTAGTAAAAATTGATTAAATGGGTCTTAAATAATAATGGCCAAAACACTTAAGGAGTTGATACACTTACTCGTATTTGAATACATTTCCAAACAATTGTATAAAAGAGTAGAGAAAAAAAATAGGACATGATTTTTGGAGGCAGAGCTTGGGAGGCAATGGAAGAGAACAATTTTTCACCACGGTGTGCTCAACAATCCAAATGGAAGAGAAAACACACAATAAGGAAATCTTTGTAATGTAAGTGTTTGGAATTGTATGGTAAAGTTGGTCATAAATGCTAATTTTGTCATTGAGGTGGAATCCAATGTAGCAACAACAAATGTGATGTGGTGTGTGGAAGCCCTTATCTATGGGACAAAGAGGCACTCTTCTATATAAGAGAAAATAAATATCTCTTGGCTAAAGGAGGTGGGAGATTATTCATCAAGGCACATAAGGGAAAGGATCAATGATCTAGAATGAATTTTTATATAATTTGTCATTTATATTGGTACTCTTTTTGTGGAAAAATTGGATGAACTGGATTGTAGAGCTTGATCTTTATTGGATCATATAATAATTTTTCATCTGTATTGGTACTGTCTGGGTGGAAAAAATTGGAGAAATCGGCTTGTAGGGTCATTTTAGTGGAAAGTCCCAGTTTTGTAAATTAGGGTTCAAATCCATTTTGAGGAATTAAACGAAATTTTTTGGGTTTATAGTGTCCATAACTTGTACACGCACCTCGACATTTATCTACACACCAAGACCTTTCCAACTGTGCAAATATCGCCTCAATCAGAGCTCATACAAAAAAGCTATGCCTCCCACAAGTTGATCTACCTTGTTGACCACCATGGTACAAGTGGATGATATGTCAGCTCCCATTACTCACACATATGGAGCTATCCATAAGTGGAATTTTAAGAATATTCTAGAAGGTCCAAAACTTATCACTAATTGAGGTTTGAGGAACTCAAAACCCTAACCCTAGATGGCTATCAGGATATGTTAAATATTGGGCTGCCAGGAGGAGAAAGGGTTCCATTCTTTATAATTGTACTTGATCCATTATTGAGAATAGTAGCCTGGAGTGGTATTTTGAGAGAATAACAGAGGAGGAAAATATTGTGTAGCATCCATACAGGCCACAGTGTCAAAGAGAACTCAACAGTGAGTGCATCTTTCTTTGTATTTTCATTTCCATAACTAAAGAAAAGAAAGTAGAGCATAAGCATCATCTTCTACCTGGATTTTCTCCTGTATCAGGTCTCCCAAGATATATCTTATGTTCATTTGTGTGTGGATGGTGTGTTATTTTTCTCATTTATTTCATTTTCGCATTCAATTATTTCATAAATTCAAGAAAAGATAGTAATTAACAAATCTTGGATCCAAGAAAAATTAGTTTGCATAGTCTAATATTTCACACTAGTATAAGATCTATTGTGAGGAGTTGTTCCAGTGGAATATCCACATTAATTTATAGATCATATTGGTATCAGATAAATTTTATTTCAGGTGTTTATGGAAAGTTGCAAGATCCAAGAATTGTCTTAAGAAGAACGTCACAGAATCTTAGCCATGGTGGATGAGTCTGTTCACAACAACCCTTGAGATCCAGCAGAAAATATATTTGTGAAGCTGGAAGAGAAGGTCACTGGTATATATTTCAATATGACCCTCCTCATGAAATATCTATCAGAAAATCTTGGATCGTTCAAGGAAGTTGGAGGCTCTAACGCAAAGATCCCCACCTAAGATCTCAAAAAAAGAAAGGAAAAATTCCACTAGCCATCCATTCGGGCCCGAAATTTTGTCCTTTTGGAAACTGTGAAGGACATATTTTAATTATTCCTCTATAAATTTCTCCATTAATTAATGATTGTCTTCAACATAAACAAAACTTGGTAAAAATTGGGAAATCGTGACAATTTTCGCAATAGAAGGTCTTACGTCAGCCTTGAATAGATTTTGAAAGTGAGATATTTCCAGGTTGGCCAATCCTTCAAAAGAAGTAACAAAATCACCATTTTGATTCGAAAGGATCCAAATTGTATTGATGTTTCTCCTTCATTTTGTAAAGGCCTGAAAAAATTGTGTGTTTTCATCACCATATTACAGCCAAAGAGCCCTACTTTTTAGTCCCCATATTGCTTCTTTGTCGTCTCGAAGTTTCTTTCTTATGCATTCAAACTAGTGAAATCTATCTTTGGGCTCTTGAGAAATTAACCCTTCTCCCGTGAATTTGTATATAGAACGGATATCCTCTTCCACCAAGATCAAATCTACCTCATCATGCAGCTGCTTCTGCTTGGCCCATTCTATAGTAACCTTCTTGACCTTCTTTAAATTTTCTAGAAACTCTTCATCTGCAGAAGATTGTTGATCTTGTTCAAAAGGGGACCAATTGCTTAACACTAAAGAGATATACTCTTGCTCTTTTATCCAGGAAGAATTGAATTTAACAGGGCTCCCTGTCTTCCTACCTTCCCCCCTGAATTTTCAAAAAACATGGGAGAATAATATGATTCACCCCCACTGCCTACCCACTGACAGATAATATAGGATCTATCAAGAATGTGCTCAGAAACCAGGAAGCGGTCCAACGTTTTAGCTACTCAATCCTCCCTAACTTTCTTATTTATCCATGTCGGTTTAACCTGATAAGATCTACATCCAATAGCCCATGATCCTCAATCTTGCAAGTGAATTAATCTACCAGTTGGTCCTAATCATCCCTTGGCCCCCAAAATTATGCTACTCTAAGGGTAAAATTAAAATCAGCTCCCATTATGAGAAGATTCACATTCAAGAGTGACTTTTGCATCAATACATCCCAGAACAAAAATTTCTCCATATAAGAACCATATTAATTTAGGACCTTCAATCTCAGGCCTATCTCAGACGAGAGAAACTCCACTCCCAGGCCTGACTCGATATGCCAATAATTTATCGTTTTAACAAACCGAAGATTCTAGCCAGTCGCAAAACCCTTACATCTCCCCCTAGAATCCTAAGAGATGAAATACCAACCTTTGAAGAGTGATTACAACGATTTTGTAATGATTTTCCCATCCCCCATGGTTTCTTGAAGAAGGATGATGTCTGGATGGGAAAGATCCACCAACCTTTGAAGCGACGATTTTTTGGACGGGCTCGCCAAGTCCCTGCAATTGAAAGATAGAATGATCATTAATAAACCCCAAGCAAGGCTATCACTACTCTAAGAGCCCCATCGAAAGAATATTGAATACATGTGGCTTGCTCATCCCAAGATTTTTCCTAAGTCTTGGATAAAATAGATCTTCGACCTCGCCCCTTTGACATCGGTTGACTACAGGGGTTTGACCCCAAACCCCCATCCTTTTTCCTCGACTCCATCGGCCATGAAGGAGGCTTGGGTCTCAAATTGTATCTAAAAAATTCTTCTTATGTGTGTCAGGTACCCCTAGAGTCGAAACTCGATATGGGTGATGCCACCCAGTGGCTAGACATGATCACGGGACATTCCACAGAACAAGTGGGGGAATGAAATGACAGGGAAAAAATATTACCAAAGAGAGAATTTATAATACATATCGGTCATCCCCCCCCTTTGTGATTTCAATGATGAAAATAGATGAATTAAAGGAGGGACAAAGGAAATGGGTGTACCAAGAGGGGATGGTGACATAGGCATCGCATCCAAAGATTTTTGAATCTGCAGTTGTGGCTGAGGGATCACCTTAGGTCGTAATTCCATCTCGCCATCCAAAGAAACATGAACATGGGAATCAGAAGAATGTTTCTCTGAGGTATCACATTCTACATTTGCAAGCATCCACTGAAGAAAATGGGGCTCCATTCCCAAATTGTCATCATTATGAGGCTAGGAAATCGCATCCCCCTCCATATCCATTTTTTTTATAATTTTGGTAATATTTTTCTCAGTTAGCAAGTAAAAAGATAAATGACATTTTGTCGCAATATGACCATACCGATGGCATCAATGCCATATGAATGGGACACCTTTATAATCCAATTTTTGGAGGTGAATTCTACCCTTCTAGTCTATCTCCATCTCCTCCTACATACCTTCGAAGATATCAGTTCGAATAAGAATTTGTGCCATTTCCATTTTTCCCGAGGACTGAAATGACAAATATGCCTCAAGAAAAACCTATTATGTATTACCAATTCCTTTAAATACCTCCTCTAACCAAAATTCCATGGGGAGCCCTAGAAGCCTTACCCACAATGGACCAATATCAAATCTCTCCCTGCTTTCATAAAACAATGGTGTCCACATCTTTAAATCTAAAGGGGTAGAGTATAAACTCAAGCATCCTTTCAGCGCCCACTATGTGTCTTCTTGAGAGTGGAAGAGGAAGGAAAACCATCGTCTGGAGAATGTGTACGCCATGGGAACATATCCCAACTTTTGCCTCCAAACTGAATCTACGCAAGCCTTAAGTTGGTTTATTCCAAAGCGCCTTCCATGATATCTACCCATAACATCTTTTTCTTCCATTCATGCCACGTGATTTAAAGGGATATCATCTCTTATATCAAATTTATCTTCATGTCCCCTTGTTTTGATGCATTTATTCTTGCGGTGTCTAGGGTGAGGGGGTTTGGGATCCACTTTCTCCTTCCTACCAATGACTGCTTCATTTGGATTAACCACAACTTGATTCTTAGTGTCGTGACCTTCAAAATTATACCCCTCACTAATATCTAAGGGAACCAACAACAATGGACCTATGAACCCACTATCGAGCACATGGTTGGTCGTCACTAAAGAGCCCAAAAGTTCTCCCAAAAGCAAAGGATCAGAAACAAGGCCCATCGAACTACCCGGTGGAAGGGAAACACTTGACCCCAAATTCTCTAGAGATGGAAGAGAGACAAGAAATCCTTCAACTACAAGACCCCATGGTCCTTCTTGTTGACCAAAATTTGGTCACCTATATGTTCCTGCTCCTAGAATAATAATAAAAAATGATATTGGAAGATGAATATTTTTGAACTATTATATGTTCATTGCATATCCCTCGGTATCATCTCTGCCATGCATTTTACGGAATCAAAATCGGAGTCTCCATGACCAAGATACGCATACTTTTGTCTAAAATTCCAATGGAGGTATTACAAGAAAAAATATGAAAAATGTTCTAAGTGACATGTTATCTCCTCTCATTTCCCTTCACCTCTATTCATTCTCTCATCTTACGCTTAGTCATTTTTCCCATTGTCTCATTAATTTCATAGTCCCCTTACTATTTTTCAATATTAATACATCACACCAAGATGCTTATTAGCAATTTTTGGTTTATGGTGCAATGAAATGTGAAGCATGAAGTCTATTTGGAACATGTCTTTGATGCATAGCTCAAGTTCAATAATTGTAGTAAATTTATTTTTGACATTTCCTCTCTTGTAGGCTATCAGCCTAGGGTTTATTTGGCTTCCAAGAAGGTTATCTCCCATCTTTTCTTATGTTATCAAAGAGCTTAGTTTTTCCCTCAACTAAACTCTACAATGGGGTTGGCCCTGTAGTTACTTATGCATTTCATGATCATGTTACTTCATTGATTGTGTCTTCCTAAAATGCATGCTCTTTTTTATTATTAGTGCAAGCTCAAGGAGTCTTGTTGTACCCGCCACAAGGATAGCCAATGGTACTACATTTTCTTCCCTACTTGATGATTTTGTAATTTCCTCACCCACTGTTACACATCAAAATGTCACATTTGTATTTCATACCCTAAAGTGTCGCAAGTGTCGCAATTTTTGCAAAGTGATGTATGCACCTCGGTAAGTGTTGCATGCACTATTGCAAGTGTCATATTCACCTTTCCAAGTGTTGCATTCACTTTATCAGGTGTCACCGCCCCTTGAAACCATGAAAACAATTTTCCATGACCCCTAAGTCATATGGGAGGAGGAAACCCATCATTTCTAGGTCAAAACACACGTTTTCCTTGGAAAATTCGACCCTTTTTGGGCATTTTTGAAGGGTGGCACCCCCCTAGACATGATGGGGGAGTTCCATGGATCCCCCTATGCCATATTAGTGGATCACCACTGCTAGGATGGCACCATGTCTCTCACTATGCGGGAGCACCATTCTTGTTGAGGGAAAAGGGGGATCTCCTCCACCTAATTCTATGGGCAAGCTCTCTAAGATTGGGTTGGTTATGTTAGACCCTCATGCTTTGGCTTCACTTTAGGATCTAATCCAAACCTCAAGGAGCCATATCCTCAAACATATCCCTCATTTTCTCATGGTGGTTGTGCCTCTCAAACCTATATATTGAGGGTTTTCCAAGGTGAAAAAGGGAGGTAATCAGTCAAAGTATCATCATTTTGATCTTGGCAGATTCATGCAAGGGTTGGACAAGGAGATATTGGAGAGGTTGTTGTTGCATCAATCGTGGTATGTAAGTATTCTATTTGGGTTCTCATTTGAATATATTTGGCCTATTTTCTTCAAGCTTGTGTATTCTTGCATGTGCTTGTCTATTGTTGCTTCAATCTTCGTAGATGAATTTGTTTTATCTAATTCACTAGAGTATGAGATATTCATTTCTCTTTTCTTCCCATTGCAGGTATCAAGTTATGCCAGGGAATTTGAAGATCAAGCTCAAGGATTGGAAGCAACGAGGACAAACTTCGAAATAAGGTACATCATGCCCTTTCTCCCTCTCTCTCTTTTTATGATTGGTTAAAATGAGTTCAAAGGGATGTTAGTGTCCACTTGTAGTGTTTCTATTTTGGTATAGGGGTATGGTAATTCAAGGGAGGTTTCATCTGTCCATAGACGAAACATTTCGTAACAGAAATTGGTGACTACATTGGGGAAGGACTTTGACTAGTCTTTCCTTAGATCATCTAAAGCCTTTGCCTATCATTAGATATTTTTTGTTGCTTTATTCTGATCTATTTTCCCTTCCCTATTATTCATTGAAGAGATCACATAGTCATTAATTATGTTTTCTAAGTTTTTAGCCTTTTTGNACATTTTGTAACAGAAATTGGTGACTACATTGGGGAAGGACTTTGACTAGTCTTTCCTTAGATCATCTAAAGCCTTTGCCTATCATTAGATATTTTTTGTTGCTTTATTCTGATCTATTTTCCCTTCCCTATTATTCATTGAAGAGATCACATAATCATTAATTATGTTTTCTAAGTTTTTAGCCTTTTTGAGAAAAAATTTGAACTTTTCATAAGGGTGGAACTCCCCTGTAGTTCACACAGTGGTGTCATTACCTTGATTAGTGCTCCCTAGAGGTATGTTAGAGGGCTCCATTAGTTGACTAGCGCTCCCCCATATCCTCCTACATATCTCCATTCCCCTAAATGGTGTTGTCTCCTTGAGAATAGGGGCGTAAATCCCCCTGTTTTGACTTTTTGACCTCTTTCTGCTTGCTTTTTCTTAGTCTGATTTTGAGGGGGGTTTTTTCCCAGAGTCTCCTGGTTGTCTTTGACTTTGTTTGGCTTGCGATATTTATAGTTATCACTCATTCATCTTTATTCCTTGATTTTGCAAATTATCTCCTAGCTGTGGTCCCCTTGGGTTAACAGGATCCCTTGTTTCTTCCTGCCTTTGAGTTTGTCTAATCTTCGTCTCACAAAGCTTTTAGATTGATTGGTTGTTTAGGAATTTTCATAAACTAAGGTTTGCAAAGGTTGCTTGGAATTGAGCATTTTTGTCTTCATTAAAACATCTCACCTTTATGGATGATTAGGACTCTCTTTTGCTTACCACAACCCAACTTGATTTATGTTTCTTGTTGCTCATGTTTTGAGGGTTTTCATGAGTGCTTGTCTTCTTTATCTTTTGCATTTTTTAGTTCTTGATTGAACAAGTTATCCCCTACTTGTTTTCTTTCAGCTCTCGTCATTTTGAGTGTGCTTTGTTTGATTGATTTTTTTCCTTGTACTTCTTTGTGTCAAACATAGATGTATTTCATTCCATTTGAAAGTTAAGAAGCAAAAAAGTTTGCATATATCCTTGCATACATAATCAAACGAAGAAATTTTTCATTCATTAGGAAGTTTGTTTTAGTTTATGTTTGGAAAAAGAGCTAGTTTTTCATGTGCATTTCGGTTTTCGGCGAGATTTGCTTGGTAGTTTGACATCATATTGATCCCAGAAATTGAAAGTCGTATTGTTTTGAGTGCTTGCTTGTTTTAAGAAGAATAGAATTATTGTCCTTCCCATACATAGAATTCATCAAAAGAAAGAATTGCATCTCATTATTTTGCATACTATTGGAGTCGAGTCTCTTACACATAATCATTTTCATCTATGTGAACCCTTTGAGTTAAAATCCATTAAAATCAACCACATGCTAATAAAATCAACTAGAACATTTTTTGGTTTTAGCACACCATCACTAGCACAGGATTAGGGTCTTTGGACTAGGAAAGTGAGTAAATTGTCCAAGACTACTAAAAATATTGTGGAGCACTAAAGAGAGTTCAAATCCAACTTTCGTATAAGCATAGTTTGGAACCCCCTCTCACACAGGGGCTAAACACAAGGTCGTGTGCGGGAGAGCAGTGGAGATTACCCCTCCAAAGCTTAACCAATCATAGTGGACAGATCATATATTGGGGGTTTTTCTTGAGAAACCACTAGTTTCATTTGGTCTTGGTGATTTGTAAAATTTGAATCCCTTCTGGGTCCTCTAATGTCCTACCAGTCCACTTGTCTTCAATTCTATTGAAGATATTTGTACTTTGATATCCTTCCATACGTTTGGTCCATACTTTCACCTGTACCCACCCAGAGGCTGATTGCAAGTTGGTATCCTTAGTGGCCTTTCCTAGGTACCTACAGAGGTGACTATGGGGGGATTCCCACGGTACCTGGGGCAGACGTCATATCACACTCTCAGTACCCTTGGAGGGTGATCCCACGAAAGTGATGGTTGCTTATACCGGGAGGGTTGTTACATGGAGGTCAAGGTAACTACTTCTCATTTCTTTGTTGGCGGCTTGATATCCCATCTTTGGAATATCCTTGAGCCTATTATTGATTTCTTGATCGATTTTAGTTTTCATAGGAGTGTGTTTCTTTGACTTTCATAGTCGGCCTTGGGATCGAATATTTCACACTATACAAGGTATGGAACCTGATGTTCAGGAACCTCAACACAATTTTTCTTACGAAGCGATGATCGTAGATCAACCTTTTGAAATCGGGAGCGTATCTCCTTGAAGTGGCCAAAACATTGAAGAACCGGTCACAAACTTCATAGAAATCTTTGCATCTTTCATGAATCCTTCATTTACTGATCCATTTGGCCAACCACTCATTGATGCACCATCCATGAGATATGTTGATTCGTATTCTTCTTATCGATTATCGTCATGTTCCACCACTACACCATATTTTGGCATGAACCCATCATCTTTTGGTTTTCCTGAAGGACTTGGGAACTCATTTTTTCCACAACTTTTGTAGTTGATATTGTTGGTGCTTCATCCTTACTGAAAATCTCGTTGACCCAGGTAACCCCAACTCAACCACTTGCGCATTCATCTCCTTTTGCACATGGGTCCGGTAGCATTCCTGCTTCACTATTTCCACACATGCACACACCAAGTGCCTTAATTGGTCGTTCCATCAGTTATATGGTCGACGGTCAATTCGTTCACACTACCACAATTACACAAGACACTCGGCCTTCATCTCACAAATCATAGATTAGTTCACCCTACATTGGAGGTCAATCTTCAATGGGAGGCCAACCTTTAGCTAGGGGGCAACCTTCAGTTGCAGGGATAACTTTTACTAGGGGGAAACCTACATGGTTGCAACATCAACAAGCTTGGGGGAAATTCTCTCTTGTAAGTCCTTTTATCCCTACTATCACCGGCTTGTATCATGGACATCCATATCCAGAAGTTGTGAATCTTTTGTGGGCTCAACCCAATCCGACGGGGATTCCTGTGCAAGGAAATTTTCCCTATCAATCTGTCAACCCCATGATTTCAATGCAACATTCCCTTCCACCACCATACATGGGGGGACCAAAAATTCAACCAAAGTACGTAGGAGCTCCATCTGTTCAGTCATAGTACATAGGTGGAAAAATAGGACAACCACCTTACATTGGTGGATAACCCAGGAAGCCAACTTATATGGGAGGGCCATCTAGTTTTGTCATCTCTCTGCAACCTGAATATAGTCCTATTGGTGTAACCATGCAATATGGTTATCACCAATATCCACAACCTAACAGACAACTACCACTATTGGCTATGTTATATCTGCCAGATCTGTCACGTTTGAAAACCAATCCCAACATTCATGCCCCGTTTTGGCCTACCATCCCTACCAAATTATTGTCCGACATTCGAAAATTCGACGGAAAAACTAGGGAAGATCCTAACAATCATGTTATGACTTTCCATTTATGGTATTCTTCCAACTGTTTGATGGATGATTCCATTCATCTTAGACTTTTTCAAAGAACACTTACATGTCCGCTAGTGAGATGGTATATTGAATTGTTGCGTAACTATTAAGCCCTAATATTGGCTCATTACCCCTTAATTGGGGCATATTATATTAGTAATGTTATTTAATTTATGTCAACTTTAGGCCATTAGTTGTAATTATACCTCCTAGTCTCCTATATATACCAAGGAGACATTTTCATTTTGAATCATCTTGTACTGGAACATTTAAGTGGGGTAAAAGGAGGTTTCCCCCTCGAAGAGGCTTATTATCTGAAATTATCTCTTTTTCAAGGCGTTGAGTACTTTTCCTGAGGTTTTTCTATGCTATATTGATGTTTGGTTCTTAAGATATGGTATCAGAGCTTAAGGTCTTGGGGTTTCACTGCTACATCTGAGACACCTTGGAATTTTCGCTATAACTTTTTTTCTACAAATTTTCAGAAGGGATGGATTGGAGGATATTTAATAGACAAATCAAGGTACGTTGGGTTCGAAATTCATCTCCTAAGGCCTTATACTTTCAGAGATACAACATGTACAAGATAGGGTTCTGGAATCATCCTGAATTGAGTCATTGCGGAATTTTCGCTATAAAATTTTTTATGTAATGTTTCAAACCCTGAACTCTGGAGACTATTTACATAAATTAGAAAGGTATCTGTGGTAAAAATTTCAGCTTCTGGGTCATCTTAAATTTGTATATACACCTTATGCAAGATAGGGTATCTAACTATTCTTATTGACTAGTCTTAAGAAGGTGTTTCAGGTAAAACAATCATAACTTCTTCCTAGAGTATCCAAATTGCATGGGACCGGTTTCATTAGATTGTGCACAGTCTGTAGTATTTTTGGTACGAGTTTTAGAATTTTATATCAATTATTTTTGGCGGGGCACGCTATACAAGTGAGATCACTTGGAAAGGACAAAAATCGGCAAGTTGTGGGGAAGTTACCGTAAATTCCACTTGGCACATCCAATTTTGATCAGATCTGTGGCATTGCAGAGAAGAAATATCAGAGAAATACATAAAATAAATTTTCATATCCCAAAGGGCTGAAACTTGGGAGATACAACAGAATAAATATTGTCTAGCAGAACCACCTCAAAATCAAGGTTCAAAAGTGATACTTGGCCAACATGCCACCCAAAAAGGGAACTTCTACACCAACTAAGCCTCCAGAAAATCCTACTTGGAATCTTGATGAAGGTGAAGAAATGTGTAGGGACATAAATGATTTACAAAAGAAGATAGTAACAAAATATGAACTACAAGAGATGATGGATTCAATGGAAGCTAAGTTGGATACTAAGATGGATGGTTTAAAAGGGGAGATCATGGAAGTATTGAAAATTTTCATAACAGAGAAGACACCCGAAAGTGAAAGTGCATCCCATGAAATTCATGATGAGGACACAAGGAAGGTGAATCAAGAATGGAGAAACTCCAACTTTGGTTTGAAGACCAACCACGTTCCTAAGATTGATATGAGGAAGTTTGATGGCAAGGACCCAATCACATGGATACTTCAAATGGAACAATTCTTTGGTATCCATAATGTACCACATACACAAAAGGTACGAATTTCTTCTTTATATTTAGAACCTAATCAATTTTTATGGTATCGATGGCTTTGTTCTTGTAAATCACTCGTCACTTGGACAATTTTCACAGAAGAAATGATAGCACACTATGAGGATACAAGGAGCAATACCTTCTTTAGCCAATTGATAAATCTCAAGAAAAAGGGTTCAGTTACCGAGCACATTGAGAACTTCCAAAGATTGAATATAAAGGTAACCGATATTCCAGATGAGCACTTGATTGATGTATTCATAGGAACTTTAAAGGATAACATTCAACATGAGGTTCTCCTTTGGGAACCCAAATCATTGGAGAATGCATTTAAGGTGGCAAGAAATGTTGAAAGTAAAATTATGGCTATGGCTAGTAGAAGGACCAATCCTAACATCTATAGAGAGAACAATGCTCCTTCTTCTAAAACACCTCAACCTACAAGGTTGACACCTCAACAATCGGAGGAAAGAAAAGAAAAAATTTTATGCTTTAATTGTGACAGCAAGTATAGTAAGGGACATAAGTGCAGTGAGAAGAAATTATTCTACATAGATTGTGAAGAGGAAGAAGAACAAGAACAAGAACCATCTCAAGATGAAAATGTAGAAGCAATTTCATTTGAAGAGTTGAATCCCACGATATCGTGTAATGCATTGGCTGGAATTAGCACTCCTCAAACCCTCAAGATCGAAGGATACATCAAAAAGAAAAAGGTAATAGTCCTAATTGAATCTGGCAGTACTCATAATTTCATTCACTATAAATTAGCCAAAGATCTCAATTTCTTTGTATATCTGGCACCAAAGTTTCAAGTAATGATTGCAGATGGAGGAACTATCAATTTCTCAGGAAAATACAATAAGATCAATCTTACTATGGGGGAATATGTAATGAATAGTCCAATGATTTCTATACCCATGGGTGGTGCAGATGTTGTACTAGGAATCCAATGGTTACAATCATTAGGAACAGTGGCTTTTAATTTTCAAGAACTTTTCATGAAATTTTCATTGGAAGAAAAAAAAAATTGAGTTACGAGGTATAACAGGGAAACCCGGTAAGGTGATAAGCTCTAATGGCATGACAAAATTATTGAAAAAGGGGCATCAAGGCGTTATTGCACAACTATGCTCACTAGATGTTCAAACATCTAATCCATCTATTCCTCAAGATCTCCAAA
>JASDQU010509617.1:0-11085 GCA_032191745.1 Picea mariana
CATCTGTGTTAGTTTATTTTGTTGAATTACTGTTTAAGAGACATCTGATGAATGAAGAAACCCATAATAAGATCTCTGGATGCACTACTGTTTTCATAAGAATATACAACAACTGATCTCTATAAAGTAGACTAAGATTTTTCAGAGAAAGAAAAGTTAAAAATTATTGATAGCTCAAATACTGATTCACACCCCCCCTCTCAGTATTTTCCAACACTTGTCGGGGCCAGAGGGTCTCAAACTGGATCAAAGTAAACATACCACTCCTTTAGAATCAATCTGGAGGGACCCCATCCCCAAATCCAACTGAATATTAGATTCAAATCATCCATGTTCATGAATTTGAAAAATATCCATCAATGGGAAAGTGTGTGAAATACTAACATGTAACCTAAGACCTCAATCCAATTTTCAACGACCCAGATTCTAAGTGACTTTGGGAAAACAATATTCCCACAAAAACGACAAAATTTCTTCTTCCCCAAGAACTCATGGATCTCATCTAAGGAGACGTCATCCCGTATCACCATTTTTTTACAATTTTTTCTTTCTTTCCAACACCACAGGATCAAATTTTTCACCAGAATTGTAGAGGATATTTCACCTACACCTCTTTGGAGATGCACTCACACAACAAGACTATCTCTTTTTGTTTTAGAAGGTATTTCATGGGAGGATCTAGAGATATCCCTACCCTTAACACAAGACTTCTCGAAAATTCTATCAAAAGTGGGAGGAATATGAACATTAACACCATATTGAACCCGGTATGCCTTGTTTCCCTCAAAGTGAGAGTTTGCATGTGCCTGGAGTTAATGTTCAGCCACCCTTTGATCCTTCAATCCTTTACCAAGATGTGCATGTAGATCCAATGACTGGATTTTGATGGAGTCATGTACTCATCGATCCACCTGACTTCGTATGAATTTCTCCATTGTAAAAAACAACTATTTTGAGAAACCCACTTCACCATTATAATCAACCAAATCTTGATCATATTTTTTATCATTGTGAAAGGGAACAGGTTATGACCTCATATTGTACCTTTTGTCATCATAGGAGAAACTGACAAAGTTCCACCCTTTACAATACAACGATTTATATTCTATAGGTTTAATATCATTCTTCTTCTATTTTACTTTCTACAATTTATATTTCTTCTAATATTTCTCATAATTTATTGTTTTTACTAATTAAGTACTTTATAAGTGGTATCAAAAATATTTCATATGCCATCATGTGCTCAAATTTTGTATACCTTTTTTAGGCTAGAGATATGTTTTGGTGCCTTTAAACATAGGGATTTGTTGTTCAATGGGTAAAATTGTAGCTATGAAGCACACATCCAAGGACTACAACTGGACTCACCAAGTCGAACACCTTAAGTTGATACCTGGTGATTAGTATTGCATTATATAGAATTTGTTTATGGATTTGATCTTCCATGTACCTGCAATAATATAGGAATCCCCCTAGGTGCACATAAACCTATCAGTGATATTGTTCCTATAGTACATTGAGAAGAATGCTCGAGGAGATTATTCTCATGTACCATGGCATCAAGTAGTATATCTAAGGCTACATTGTATCCTCCTTAGTTAGCATTGTGAAATACTTATCCAAGTACTATTGTTGGAAACCTTAGGTATATTAGAGAGTTGTATCACTTGAAAATCCTTTTCCCTTAGAACCTTACAAATCCTAGTCTCTGCAAAATGGATAGTCGAAAAACAAGTCTTATGGAATATCAATAATTTGGGACTTCTATTAATATAGAAATTCTCATATAGGAGTGGTTCTTGTTAGAAAAACAAGATCACAGAGCAATAAAATAAAACAAATGTGGAAACAAAACACATAATATACACAATACAATAGAGACAAAGGTATACGTGGTTCACCTAGTGTGGGATATGTCCACTAGAGAAATTTCCAGGTCCTTCCTTTATTATTATCTAGCAAATGAAGGGATACAACATACAACACACCCGTTGTAACTTCCTCTTCTTTCTCTCACATTCTCCTCTCTCAGAATACAATTTTCACAATGATACATAGCCGCAATACATTTCCCACATAAAAAAGGGTTTCCTTCTAGGTAAAAAAAACCTAACATAACTTCTACCATCAGATCTGCGACCTTATAATGAATGGTCCATATTTACTATGAAACTACAATATACATTTACAAGGTAATTTTTCCTTCGGGGGGGCGCTTTTCCCCGAACCCCACAGGGGGGGTAATCCCCCCTACAATCCCCCGAGTGGAGGACTGTACATTATTCTGGGGTGTGAAGTATTCAAGGGGTATAAACATAGTTGAAAACAAAGAACTATGAATTAGGAAGATAATCAGGCTCCACAACCAACAATCTCCCACCTGGAGACTGATCTCAACAACTCCATCACTACTGTATCTATTGGACTATGATCCTTCTTGGACCTAGAAAATTTAGCATATTCACCTTCATGCTTTAAGACCAGCTCAAACTGAGAAGGAACTCAGTTTCTCCCTAGTTACTCCCTTTGTTAACATGTCTGCAGGATTCTAGCTAGTGTGTATCTTTTCCAACTTAAAATATCCATCTTCCAAGATGGATCGTATGAAATGGTACATGAGATGTATATGCTTAGTCTTTGAATGGAAGGTTGATTTATTTGCAAGATGAATGGCACTCTCACTGTCACAGTACAATCTATTATTCTTCTGCTTCTTTCCCAATTCCTCCATAAACCTCTGTAACCAAATCAATTTTTTACTAGCCTCTATAGAAGCAACATACTCTGCTTATGTTGTTGAAAGTGAAACAACCTTTTCTAGTTTCAAAATCCAACTTACTGATGTCCCACCTATAGTAAAAATATACCCTATGGTGCTCCTCCTGCTATCTTTATAACCTGCCATATATGAATCAATATATCCCTGTAGAATAGTGTTTGAACCTCCAAAATATAAAATCATGAGTAGCAGTACCTTTCAAATACCTAAGAATCCACTTTACTACCTCCCAATGTTCTTTACCTATATTGTTCATATACCTGCTCACAAATCCCACTGCATGTGCAATATTTGGTCTTGTGCAAACCATCACACACATCAAGCTGCCAATTGTTGATGAATAAGGGACCCTAGACATGTATTCTATCTCCTTTTGTGTCTTGGGACACATTTCCTTAGTTAATTTGTAATGGTTGGCCAAAGGTGTACTATTTGGTTTTGCATTCTGCATTCTAAACCTCTGCAACATCTTCTCTTTGTACTCACCCTGAGACAATGTCAATTTGCGATTTTTCCTGTCTCTTGTTATTCTCATACCAATAATTTTCTTTGCAACACCCAAATCCTTCATTGCAAATGATGTAGATAATTTATTCTTCAACGCATTTATATCCTTTATATTAGACACTACAACAAGCATGTCATCTACATACAATAGCAAGATAATATAGATTCCATTTTCTAGCCTTTTAAAATAAACATGGTGATCAAAATGACATCTACTATAACCTTGTTATGTCTTAAACCTGTCAAACTTCAAATACCACTACCTTGGAGCTTTCTTTAGTCCATACAAGATCTTCTTCAACCTTCATACCAAATTCTCCTTTCCTTTGACCTCATACCCTTGTGCATGCTGCATATAAATGTCTTCCTCCAAATCCCCATGGAGAAAAGTTGTTTTTACATCTAACTGTTCAAGATGCAAATCTTCTACTGCCACAAGACTTAAAATAGTCCTAATTGAATTCATTTTAACGACATGAGAAAATATTTCATCAAAATATATGCTTTTCTTTTGTTCAAACCCCTTTAGAACAAGTCTATCCTTGTACCTCCTTTTTCCTCCATCTTCTTCCTTCAACTTGTAAACCCATTTATTCTGTAATGCTCTTTTTTCTGCAGGCAACTGAAATAAATCCCAAGTCTGGTTATTTACCAGGTAATCTGTTTCCTCTTTCATTCCTTGCTACCAATTCTTTTTAGTGTATACCTGCATTTCCTCTTCATAACATTTTGGTTCACTAGAATCAGTCAACAATAAATAATACAATGAAGGAGAGTATTGTTTAGGGGGTCTACTTAACCTGTTAGATCTTCTAACAACACTTGCAAGAGTTTGAGGTACCTGATGCTCATGTTGTTGTACATTTTGATTTTCTGGTACCTTTGGAGTTTCTTTTTCAGTAATCTCATCAAGCACTGTGTATTTTGGTTTTTCTTTTTCTTGTATATTTCCCTGCAACTGATATTTGTGCATGACATTCTCATTGAATATGACATCTCTACTCCTAATTATTTTGTGATTTTCATAATCCCATAAGCAATAACCAAAATCATTAACACCGTATCTAATAAATGTACACTTCTTGGATTTTACCTCAAGCTTTGTTCTATTTTCTTTATCAATATGGACAAATGCTTCACAATCGAAAGTCTTCAAAAAAGAATAGTTTACCTTTTTACCTATCCATTCCTCCTCTGGAATTCCACCAACCAAAGAGCTTGAAGGTCCTTTGTTTATTAATTAAACAACAATATCTACAACATCTACCCAGAACTGTAAGGGAAAACTAGCATGCAATCTCATACTCCTTGCACGCTCCATGATTATCTTGTTCATCCTTTCTGACACACCATTTTTCTGTGGCATTCCCGGAACTATCTTCTCTCTACGAATCCCATGGTATGAACAATAATCATCAAAATCCTTTTTGCAATATTCAACTCCATTATCTGATTTGAGACACTTCAACCTTTTTCCTGTCTCATTCTCAACCAAAGCTTTCCATTTCTTAAAAGTATCAAAAACGTCATATTTTTGTCGAATGTAATACACCCAAGTTTTTCTAGTTGCATCATCAATAAAAGTAACATAATAGTGAGAGACACCAAGATATGATACCTAAGTTGGTCCCCATACATATGTATGCACAAGCTCTAACCTTTCACTCTTCTTTTCTTTTCTGATTCTGAGAAATATGACTCTCTTATGTTTTCCATAAACATAATGCTCACAAAAATCCAAATCAATTTGTTTAAGATCTAGAAACAAATTTCTTTTGTGAAGTATTTTCATCCCCTTCTCACTCATTTTTCCAAGCCTATGATGCCACAATGTTGTATCCACTCCTGTAGAAGCTAAAGAGATATAAGATTCAATATTACTGATACATAAATACAATGTACCTACCTTCTCTTCTTTTGTTATCACCAATGATCCTTTGGTGACCTTCCACACCTTATATGTAAATATGGATATAAAACATTCACTTGCCAACTTCCATGTTGAAATTAGATTTTTCCTTAGATCTATAACATCTCTTACCTCTTTCAACAACCATTGGTTTCCATTCCTTTTCTTTATTTTTACCTTTCCCATTCCAACAATTTTGCATGGTGCATCATCACCCAAATGAACCTGTCCAAAATCACCTTGAACATAATATAGAAAGTGTTTCCTATGGGGTGTGGCATGAAATGAAGCCCTTGAATATACTACCCAAGAATCAGAAATATTATCTATAGAAAGAATCAAAGCATCTTGTAACACATCACCTGTTACATTTTCTTCCTGATTTTTATCCCATTGTCCATCTCTTTGCTTCTTTGGAGCTCTATAGTCTTTCTTCACATGTCCTTTCTTCCCACAATTCCAACACTCTATCTTTCTGAGTATAGATTTGGATCTGCCCTTCCTAGAATTCTCGTGGTTCCCTGAGCCCTTTCCTCTATCCTTTTGTCTTCCCCTATTCTCCATGTTTAAAGCTTTACCTAATGTCTCACCTGTGCTTTTCCATCACATTTCCTCACTAAGGATAACACCAACAACATCATCAAATTTTAACCAGAGACAGAGTTACTTATAGCCATGACCAAGTTGTTCCAGCTTTCTAGCAATGACCAAAATATTAGAAGATCCATGACCTCATCATCAAAGTCCACTTTTACATAACTTAGTTGATTAGTAACCATATTAAATTCATTTAAATGATCTGCAACATACTCACCTTCTGACATCTTCATATTAAATGATCTCTTCATTAGAAATACCTTATTCGACAGTGAGGGTTTTTCATACAATTTATCCAATGCTTCCATCAACTCCTTCGTTGTATTTTCTTTCGAAATATTGAAAGCCACTGATGTTGCTAGGATCAACCGTATCGTTCCTAGAGCATTTCTGTCAAGAACCTCCCATTGTTCGTCCTTCATGGCCATTGACTTCTTTGCTATTCCACCCAATGGTAGGAATAGATCCTTCTAATATTAACAATATTCCATATGCACCTTCCATAACTGGTAGTTTGGGCTATTAAATTTCTCAACCCTAAACTTTCCATATTCCGTTATTGCTCCCACTCGAACCAGGAACCCTCTTTTCTTGCGAGTTACCTTTCGCTCCGATACCAGTTGTTAGAAAAATAGGATCGTGGAGAAATAAAATAAAATAAATGCGGAATTAAAACATAGAAGATACACAATACAATAGAGACACAGATATACATGGTTCACCTAGTGTGGGCTATGTCCACCAAAGAAATTTCCAAGTCCTTCCTTTATTATTATCTAACAAATGAAGGGATACAACCTACAACACACCCGTTGTAAATTCATCTTCTTTCTCTCACAGTATCCTCTCTCATAATAGAATATTCACAATGATACATATCCGCAATACATTTCCCTCATAAAAGAGGGTTTCCTTCTAGGGAAAAAAACCCTAACATAACTTCTATCGTCATATCGACAACCTTATAATAAATCATCCATATTTACTATGAAATTACAATATACATTTACAAGGCAATTTTTCTTTCAGGGTCTTCGCCCCCAAACCCACATCAGGGAATGCTATCCCTTGAACCCCCGTCGGGGATCGTGGAAAGAATTTATGGAAAAAACACAGGGTAAGATGTATGAGATACGCTGAGTGGAAGTCCCTGAAAAAATGCATATTAAGGTTAAGGAAATCATTATGTATTCCAGTTGAAAAAACACAGAGCAAGTAATGATATTGTTGAGTGAAATCCACCCAAAATCGCAGGCCACTTTTTATGAGAGACGTTGGGTGTTCCAGTTGCAAAAACGCAAAGCAAGTAAATGAAATTGCTGATTTATATCAAAGCAAAATCACCAGGGTGACTCCAGTCATCTGTGGCTGAGGAGAGCAAGGATGGCGCACTAAGCATATGAATTCGGTCAAGGAAAAAGGACAAAGACTGACGCTCTTAGCAACTTGAAATTCGTCAAGGAAACCATATTCGGTCGATAGAAGAGCAAGGGAAACATAATCGGTTACTAGTAATCCGAATTCCTTTATGACTCAGATGACGGGTTCACCCAATAAGGAAAATGAATCTGATTATAACAGTGATCAATTCCCATAAAACTCAGAATATGGGATCTCTTTAAGGAAGAAAACAAATTGGTTTTTACAATGATCAATTTCTTTAAAAATTCAGTGCATGGGGTCTCCTTACGGAAGAAAAACAAATTGGTTTGTACAATGATCAATTCCTTTAAAAATTTAGTGCATGGGAGACAATGTTTGAGAATTTCTAATAATCAAAATTGGATGACAGTCCACTAAAACTTTATTCTAAATTACATAGCCATCAAGAAAAACTCGCCCAACTCAAATTTTGAAATCCATTACAAATTACTACAATATTTAAATCCATATATACAATTTTTAACTTAATTACAAATACAGATTTTTAACTAGAATATAGTAACCGAGAGCCTTGAGATGATCCTCGGTCGTTAGCGTTCCTTCCGACCTCTCTCTTTCTAATCGACAAGATTTCACTGGTACCTCCTAGCCAATGCTAGGTGTACTCTTCTTCCCCCTTAGCCCCCTGAGACGCAAAGGGGCCACACACACACAACCAAAACTCCTCTAGGTCCCAGCTTGCCTCACAAGGTAAAGCGACCACTCTCTCTCACATTGGGTATCTCAATTCTCACAAGTAAAACCAGTCAAAAATTCTACAACATAACTTTACCGAGAACCAATGTGTTTTTTTTATCATCTTACCCATTTGTTTTATATAATTTACCCATAACTCATCTCCACTTGCACAATTAATGATTGACGCCTTACTAAATCTGAGTTGAGTTAAAATAAGACTCTTCTTTAGTTAGACTAGTGTTAACTAGACTCTAGATTCATTTCTATGCTTACACATTCTCTCCTGTATATTTCTTTCTTTATTTTAAAAACTCTCTTTTAATAATTTCTTACACCTATGTGCCTTCAATCAAATCATTAAGATTATTTCAATTTTATTAATTCTTGAAATTATTTACCTCATTCCCCTTTTTCTTTAGTTATTAATTTCAGTTTAGCCTCCTTACAAAACTTATACTTAGGCTGAATTAAATTTTATTTTCAAATTCTTAGACTCTTATAGGGATTTATAATTAATAATTTACTCATTAATTAATTACTTTAAATCCGACAATGTCAAATTAATTCATTGTTTTCTAGGCCACCTAGATATGTTGACTCAAGTTTCATTTTAAATCATGCAACATGCCCTTCAAGATGAATTCCCATGCATCCAAGGGTGTCACTTACCTTTTGACTGGTTTTGGTAGTTGTCCAACCCCTAGAGTTAGCACTCCATTTGGGCGACCTTGTGAGAGACTAAGGACTTATAAGGAATAAGGAACCTGCCTTATTGTGTGCCCCTTATAAATTTTTGTGAGCAACTGTCTCAGTCTGCCCTCATGGCATCGTGGATCTCTCGAACTAGGTAATTGTTAACCTACAATTCGAGCCATGGCGGGAGTACTAGTAGGCTATGACAGGGACGTTGCCACACCTCTCCCTCAGTATCTGGTCTATGTGCATGGCCCCTTTACTCCTTATGTGAGTCAGATTACCAAGTAATCGTCATCTTGCATCCATCAATGAAACACTGTCAATGATCCATATACAAAATCATGCTATAAATGATCATATGTCACATATGCATAAATGAAATACTCAACCAATATAATCTACTCCCTGACTCAATCTGGAGTCCTAGGAGGTCCACTGATGCCATCAGCATCCACACTCTGTCAAATTCCTGCACACTCAAGGAAAACTCGTCAATAACATCTGTGAATACGCATATAAAAAATAACATAAAAATCATAATCCATCAACATCATCATAAGAATCCATAAGCGAAACAAATAACCATGTACTATAACCGGATCACTTGCACACAAATGTCTTCAAAGAATAAGTAAATCACAATTTCTTGCAAGAGCGGGATGTTACAAATAGAGAGTCTATATAATGTCTGACACTTCTATATATACATCAAAATCCATCTTTATTTGGCTGAGCTTGTACTATACCTAAAATCAAATATACATTCTTATACATTTCCAAAAATAAAATATGTAAACTTTTAATCAGAGATTGGCCCAAAGGTTGTGAAGAAATTCCCTGGGGCCATTCGAGCCTTCTTCCTTGATTTTCCAGCATCCTTTGTCTAGGTCCAGGGTCTATTTGTTGATTTTGATTCTTGTATACATGTGAAAATGTGATATGAGTGAACCTTGTAGAGAGCTTCTTTATTTCCTTCAAAAGTGGAACCAAAGTGTATGAATTCAAAATTTGTTTCCCTTTAATAACTTGGATAAAAAATAAATAATCTCCAAATATATTTAAGTGGATGATGTTGTTTTCAAGAGCTAGGAGAAGAAGAAGAAGATAAAGTACCATGAGTTCACTGAAATTATGTGTGGCCTCCCCTAGCCTAGTTGTGAAGGCAAAGGACTGGCTTTGAGATATATGAAGGATTCCCTTGGCTCCTCCAATAGAGGGAGATCGTTGGGTTGCACCATCAAAGAATGCCAAACGAACTTCTAAGTTGATGGAAGGAGGTGTTGTGATTCTTGGAGATGAAGAAAAAGTGTTTTTTTGGTGGATAGGTTGAGAAGACGTTGATGCATTGGATGGCTATATGAGCTATGGAGGCAAGTTTGTTTTCAAATATGGCATGATTTTGAGTTATCCAAATTCCCCAACAAAGAATGAGAGGGAGTTCCTTGTAATCATGATTTTGATGATCAACCAACCAATTTTGTAGTGCATCCACCAAGCTAGAACCATTCCAGATAAAAGAGGGTCCAAGAGAGCTACTAATCTCTCTCCAAACAAATTTTGTAAAGGAGCAATGTAGGAAGAGATGTAAATTCAATTCATCATTTGTTTTACATAGATCACGATGACTTGTACCTCTGAAGGAATGCTTCTACGAGTTTTCCCAAGTTAGAGCGTTATTTTTTAAGAGAATCATCATGGATAATATTGATTTTGGAGGACATTTGAATTTCTAGAGTAGTTTTCCCCACCAAAGGGGGGGGGGGGATCATGTTCTAAGGATTGAAATCGTGATAAGTATCCTTTTTTTGGAGAGTACTTCCCTGCTAAGTTGAAGGACCGGATAATTTGGTCTTCTTGATCTGAAAGTCTGACAAAAGAGTTTCCCAAGGAATTGATGTATCGTTGCCAGGCCGGTAAAAATTTTTCTTATATATTTAGTTATTTTCCAGAGATCCATCTAGTATTTCCTGTGATAGAGTCCCTATGCCCAATTTGATTTAGATAGTAGAATCACCTCTGATTTAGTGAAATGAAGATCTCCTCAGGGAGTAAATGATTGTTTGCACAACTAATCCAAGGATCCTGGCCAATCAACACTTTGGAGTCATTGCCAATCTTCCATATTAGCCAATCTCCTACTATGTGAAAATAATTTATGATGGATCTACAGATTATAGTTCCATTCTTGGCAAATTTGTTTGGGGATCAAATCCATTCCAGAATAGGTTGTTGGGGGAAGTATTTTTCTTTTATTATGTTGTGCCATAGGTCATTTCCATCTACCAGACTCGAAGAAATTTCTACAGACATGGATTTTGCAAAGGAAAAAATGTCCTTGAGTCCCCAACCTCCATTACATTTTGGCTTCGAGATGTGTTTCTTTGAAGCCAACACTAGGGGTTGAGAGTCATCTTTTCCTTCCCAAAGAAAGTGAAAGGTTTTTTTAGTTATTTTATGTAACATGCCTTTTGGCACC
>JASDQU010509617.1:29960-40129 GCA_032191745.1 Picea mariana
AGGAATTTTTTATCACATTCAAAATAAAAATGGAAAATGATCTAGAACATAAGATAACTTTGAAAGAGTATTGCTTATTAATATAGACAATAAAGGTTTGGTAATCAACTTCAAATATCTTATACAAAAAACTCATAGTTACAAGACATAATCAAAATAACTCTAAAATAGTTCTTTGGAATTTCTCAAAAATGATATAAGTGTTTTACAATCTTATAAAATTAAAGGTGTTCATCCAGAAATGGAATGGGATTGGGGCTCAAGTGGACCATTAAATACATATGAGAAAGATGAAGAAGAAGATGTAGAACTGGAACAAGGCACGAGCAACAAAATATGGACATAAGACATAAAGAAGTTATCAGAATTCGATTATATTCTTCCAACGAAAGAATAAATACAATTGGATGAATTATGAAAATGAAGGAAACTGTGATCAGTATAGAATTACTATGATGGAATCTCTCTCTCTTTACTTTGGTGTTGTTGGTGTCCTTTTATCCTCCTTGTTGACGGTTTATGGACCGGTACTAACTGTCGCCTCTTGATTTTCCTCTGTAATATTGATTAGGGATTTTCTAAACCATTATTCTATGTAATCCTTCTTTGGATCCACGTTTATCTCATGTTTAATTTTAATATCAAAAAAATCACCTTCCAAATCTCTTCATCTAAAATATTGTGAATTGACTCTTCGATATCTTGATTTTTGTTTGCATAATCTACTAGCCAATTTTCAATTTCTCTTTCATCATATTCAATTATACTATTGACCTTTTCAGCTGAAATGCTTTTCAATATGTCCACATGTTCTTCAAATTGTTGCCTTGTCATAAATATAGAATTTATAATTAATCTTGAGTCTTGAACTTCTCTCGTGTTTCCTACCAAGTCTATCTCGGTGATTTTTCTGAATAATACTTCCTTTTTATTTACAATTTCATTGCAATTATCCACAATATCCTTCAAATTATTGATCTTTTTAATCCATCATACTTTCAACTATTGTATTTTGGCCGGAGAGGGAAAGTCTTCTTCCCTTCTTTTAAGCTCAGTCATGTTGGAAACTTTGATTGCAAATTGTATAACAACATCCTTATAAAACCCTTCTCCATTTTTATAATCTTATTGAAGGAATTAATTACAAGAATTTAATCGAGATCCAAAAGAAATAATATTAGATGATACATCCCATGCCTCCATGATAAGTGACATTCTTTTTTTTTATATTTTTCTCAACAAATTTTCTGACATCCATTAGTAAACTTGACAATCCCTTCAACTTCAAATCAGGTGTTCCCGACTTTGCAATGGCTAATGGGATTGCAATAATAGGGGGAGGCATCAAGGTGGATTCGAGTTCTCTAACTTTTTATTTTAATTTGGCATTATGTGCTTCCAAGTCATCAATTGATACATCTAATACATCACTAGTTACCTTGTGTATTTTAAAAATTTTAGATGAAAGCAACTTACTAAGATCATATTTAGAACGAGATTTTCCTTTTTTATTTCTCTGATTTGTTCCTTCAAATACTAACTTTCTGGATTTTTTGTCAAATAGTTCATATTGTATAGTAAATGATTCTTCTTCTAAAAATATTTTTCTTGTGCAGTGATTTCAACTGGAATTTGTTGGGTTTCTTGTAACCTCTGTTCTTCATCACATAAATGTATATTTTCAATATCAACTTCAAGATCCATATCCTCATGAGATAAGTTATTTGTATCATTTTCATATACCTGTTGCTCTTCTTTTTCTTGCGGGGGAATATTTCTCTTCTTTCTTACTTGAATTTTGTGGGGATTTTCCATTTTCCCTTGAGGAGGATTTTTATCACCTCCTCCACTTGAATTGTCACTTGAAACCTTTTTCTGTTGAGCTGTTGTTTGAACATTGTATTTGGGTAGTGTAAGTTTTAAACCTGTGAAATAAAGCAATACATATAGATTCTTAAGCAAAACATAATTTAATCAATGGCTCATACACAGAGTACACAAAGATTTTATATCGGAAACCCTCAACCGAGAAAACCTTTCTTATATTCATTATCGAATTTCACCATTCACCATACAATATATACAATGTTTTTAGGTATTTCGTAGATACCAAAACCCTAATCCCTTAATCCGGGATTAATTTAGTAAATTGCTAAAAATAGCAAAATCCGCTAAAATAGCAAAAACAACCCAAAAAACAATTTTGGGGTGCTGCCCCAGGCTACCGCTGGGTGTCGAACACTGCGCATAACCAGGGGGGGCATACCTGGCCCCCCTGGAACCCCCCCTAGGAAATCTCCTGACACACACGACACAAAGAATATAAATCACTGACGCAGTTGTCGAACCTAATGCGCCCACACACACACATGCAAAAAATATAACACATACCCAACAGGTAGGATATTTTTTTGTGAAACTATTGGAGATTGAGAACCCTTTTCATTTGGACCCTTTCATTTTTTCTTATGTTGATCTATAGTGCTTATTACAGTGTCAATATCGTAAATAGGTTGCATCGGAGTATCTTGAGTACTACCCTCTTCTTCTCTGAACATAATCGTTTCGGTAAACACATTATTGAATCCTACTGACTACATGTGGTCAACAAAGATATGACTTGGGTCAAACCCTTTGATTTTTTCTGCATATTTAAAATTCAAATGATCGAAATAGGTTGAGAATATATCAATTTTGGTTATGCTTCTTAATACAATTTCTCTGACTTTCCACAACAATGGGATAAATTGCCTTTTTCTCTTCTCCTGGAAAAAGTGAATCCATAATCCATATTTCCTAGCAACTTTAGTGATAAATTTTTTATCTAAAATGTAGTAGTGAAGAAAAACAGGACTTTCTCAGGAGAAAAAGATTCTTATGACATTATAAATTTCCCTCTTCTCCAGGGTACCCTTATTATTTAGAAAATTTGTTGCCTCTAATGACAACCTGGATGTGTTATTTCCAAAGATAAGTTTCTTGAAAATTGTATCAAATTCATTATGTGCTTCATAAAAGTAAATAGAGGCATTTTGTCTCCAAAGAGCTTGGTACCTGACAATTACAGGGTCTATTTTACAGTATACCCTATTGTCAATTATTAATCGCTTGAAAATATGGCAGTACGTAATAGTGAATAGTAAATATGAAGCCATGAAGAATTTATTTTCTTTCTTAAAATTTGACAAATGAGAAGTAATTTTGATAGAGATAAGCTTTCCCCAGTCGAAGATGGATTTTTTATGAATTGTAAAATGAAAAATGTACAGAGCCAACTGAGAGATGGTTGTCGTATTTTCTTGACCAATAACTCTAGTGAATAGCCATGCAATTTCTCAATAAGGGATTTTCAAGGAACTAACTTGAATCGTTGTTATGTCAACAAGAAATGTAGCACGATATTCAAGATATTTTCACAGAAGGTCGAGTCCATTATTTATTTTCTTGAGAAAATCCCTTGCTTCTTCTCCTTTAAAGGTAATAGTCGGCTCTAGTAACTTTAGCATCTTCCTGAAAATGATTGGTGCTAATGAAATACGAGATTTTCCCTGGAGTTCAATGGCTCTTCGATTTGGGATATACTTATCAACACACTAGGTGACGACTTATTTATAATTGAATACTTTCAGTACGCATCCAATATGAGTAATTTCTTATGTCCATACTACATTTTCATTTCTTTGAAGTAGAGACAATGTAGAGTAGTACCAATAGGATCTCTACCACTAAAAATTTTGATATTCCTGTCCAAAAATGTTCATTGTATCCCCACATAACTGTTTCCTTCCTATAAACATGAATTTGGTGGACTGCTTGTATAATCACTTAGAAGATATTCATAGAAATGAGGCCCTTTTCTATATAATGATGACTTAATATTTTCTCAATGAAGAACTTTAATGCACATTGAATGAAAATCTCTTGAGATTTATGCCATTAATAAGGACCTTTTCGTAATTTGCATGACAATTGTCTTCCGTAGTGCCAATTATTAATGTATCTCAAGAAAATTACCAAGATGAAAATCATTTTACGGCGGGAGTAGATATGAATGAAAAGTTGAAGTGAACCTGCGAGTCTGCCAACCCATGAACTCGATGTAAAGAAAAAGAAAATGCATGAGTGTTGTGTGGAAAGGAGAATAAGGTTAGAAAATTACTAAGTATTACTGTCAATCGAGCTTGTGGGTTAAATGGAGATGAAGGAATCGGGGACCTGTGAACCCGCGGTGAGAAAAAGAAGAAAATTTCTAAGTATTGTGCAAGTTGGGGATCGTGAAATTAAAGGGGCATTTTGGTGATAGTGGAGTTACAAAGAAAATTATGCTAACCCGCAAACCCGTGGTGAAGTGAAAGAAAATGACTAAGTATGGTGATGGAAAAGACAAGGTATACTTTGCAAAAAAGAAAAACAATTTTCTTTTATAAGTACAGAGAAGTAATAGGGTAATTAAAATATAGGGTTCAACATGTCGTTAGGTAAAAGTGTGTTTCTTTAGTATGAATTAATATGCATTTGTAGTTAGGAAATCCGTCAGTCGTGATATGTTCCCAACATAGAGTGATCTGATGGGTCATATTCTCTTTGATCTTAACTACTACATTGATATGTGGCTTAACACCTTATTGGTCCATGATCTCTATTTAAAGAGCATGGAGGGTTATTTGTTGATGATTGATTGTGATAAACTCTCTTGTAAATATCTCTGTAATCCTTTTATTTTGCATTAATAAATTTCTCCAAGTGGACACGTTAGTTGGGGTTGTGGATGTTTCCCTATAGGGGTTTTACCACATCAAAATATTTGTGTGTTGATCTTTGATCCAGTTGTGTGAGTAGTTAGTGAAGGTGTTTTTCCTCTATTGAAATATATGTGTTGTTGAATATTGGACGTGGGTTTGGGAGAGACCATGTGGTGGACTTAATATCTCTATAGATGGGTGCAACTGAATAGTTTAATGCACTTTGTATTCGCATTACAACAAAGTAATGTCGTGAAGATATTTCTATAATTACATTATTGTGAGAGCTTAGTGTAAGATGCTCATGAGGGTGAGTGTTTCTATTTGAATATGAACCTGAGCACAGATATTTCTTGTTTGATCACGGGAGTGTTTCTGCATCCCATAGATGTGAAGGATCTGCATATGGGGATGTTTCCTTGGTTTATGAGCCAACCATTGGTTTCAGGATTGTGTGGCATAACTAAAAAAAAGATGCTACATTGAAGTGACATAAAGAGGTTGAGAATATATAACTACAAAAGAATGCATCGTATAGGTTGTGACTCTTGAATTGCCGCAAAAGAAACTCTCAAATTGCAGCAAAAGAAACCCTCGAGTTGCAACAAAAGAATGTTGAGCAGACAAGTTAGTAAATACCGATGTTTTATAGCATCTATTTTATTGTACTATAGGGTAGTAGGCATGGATGTGTGATAGAAGAGAATGCATTGGTATATGTGCAACCCAAATAGTTGTAGCATGTTCTAGTTGAGAAATCTCTAAGGTTCAATAATGCAGGAGAAGCATTAGAGTAGTTACATTTTCCTAGTGTTGTGCAAGAACTTGAATTTCCGTTGTGTATGTACTCTGATGGGCGGGGGATTGGAGATTTGTTACATCAAAATATCTCTCATAAATAAATTTAAAAAGAAAATCTGGTTAAAAATGAGACAAAGTTCAGCTACTACAAGAAACTTATTAATACCAAGTTAGAGAGTCCACTAAAAATGCAATTTTTTTTGTTAAATTATTGAAGCATATTAAAAGAGATAGCCCTTCAAAATATTAATTAATTACTATTAAAAGGTTTATCATAAACAATTTAAAAGTAAAAATGAAGCCATAAAAACACTTAGAATAAGATAAAATTAATAAATTACAAAGAATTTATTAATACCAAATCATAATATCTTAATTCTCTTTATTCGTGGTAGCCTAAAAAATAAAATATTGCAAAAACAAAAACCAATTCTCATGAGCTTCATGATGAAGCAAAGTGGTTAACTAAACCCACTACATTTTGAGGTAAAGAATGTATATTTAGTATGTGAGATAAATAAAATAAAAGATGAAAACATGCCAAAACATTAAATCTATTTTTCAGATATTTCTAATAATACTAATCTTCATCATTTATTATTCAATTTTTTTTTGTTTGTTAGTTTGTTCGTGACCTGCGGGACTAGCCTGTGGCTGAGAAACTCCGACTGAAGGGCATTTAAGCTGTCAAAATCACCCGGGGATCGCACCCGGCCTGAGCCACACCAACCCTTAACATGGCTGGAGTTTAATCCCCGTAGGTTTTGAACCAGTGACTTTAATATCACAGAGTGCCTTAACAACACACTTCATCACCGACTATTCTACACATCGGGGACTTTTAAAATTTGGAGGGCATGGGAGTGGGCTTTGATCCACTTATGTGTGCATGGGTAATGATACCATTTAATATAGTATATCTGGGTGCAACCACACGTTCGACCACTAACTCAAGGTGCCCCAATGGCTCCAGGTTAAGCCCTCACGGGAATTGAACCTTGCCCAACAGTGAAAAACTCCTCACTTTCCACCATTGGATCCAACCCCTTTGGTCTTAAAAATTTGGAGGACATGAGGGTGGGCTTTGATCCACTTATGTGTGCATGAGTCACAATATTATTTAATATAATATCTCTGGGTGCAACCACACGTTCGACCACTACCTCAAGGTGCCCACATGACTCTAGGTTAGGCCCTCACGAGAATTAAACCTTTCCCAACGGTGAAAAACTCCTCGCTTTTCACCACTGGATCCAACCCCTTTGAACCACTTATTATTCACTTATTAATCCATAAAAATACAAAAAATAAAATTTTTCATTTCCACATTATTTAATTATAAAAATAATTTAATAAATCAAAAAATTAATTTCAAAATTTATCTTGATAAGAATAATCCACACTAATTACATAAACAATAAAAATATAATAAATTACCTATTTAAATAATCCACACTAACTACATAAACAATAAACAATAAGAATATAATAAATTACCAATTTATTCATATAATTTATGAAACAAATTTTAAACCTTTCATATATTTTTCAATGTACATATTCACATTATATGATGTAACAACTTTTTTAAGTGAGTTATATATATAGTCTTAAACTATTTGTTTTTAGGATGGATTTGGTTTGTGATTAAAAATGTTGATAATAAAGATGATTAGTTTGAATTTTTCAATATTTTTAATAAGAAAAAATATATCTTTCAAATGGGTTGGATTTAATGGTGGAAAGCGAGGAGTTCTTACCATTGGGCAAGGTTCAATTCCAATAAAGGCCACTTAACCTGGAGCTATAGGGACACCTTGACGTAGTGGTTGAACATGTGGCATCCAAAGATATTATATTAAATGATATTGTGACCCGTGCACATATAAGTAGATCAAAGCCCACCCCCATGTTTTTCAATTTAAATAGTTGAGGGGGTTTGACGAAACGGTGGGGAATTTATGCTTACACTCTCCCCACTAGGGTTTAAATCCCCAATGAAACTTTGGCATGTTGTGACAAGGCTAGAAGAATAAGTGCCCCCCTTGAGTGGGACCCCTCTCAAGTGTGTCTTTGGACGTCTCGGTTCTTGCTAAGTCATAAGTTCCCTGGTAGGCACTGGCTTGCGAGATGTTGGCATTAGCCTAGAGTTTATAGTGGCAAACAGATAGATTTGAACCCGAGCCTCACCTAGAGAATCTCGACCAGTTATTAATTCCCTTAGATCTAAACTAAAAAACATATCCACATTTTCATAATTAAATATAAAAAAATTACATGCATTTTGACCAATTATCGATTCCCTTGATCTTAAAAAAAAAAAAAAACCTATCCACTTTTTCTTAATTAAAATAAATATACATTTTATTGATTAAAATAATAAAATTATATTCATTCAAATAATATAAAATATTATCAATGAGTGTTTTTTTTTTTTTTTTTAATTTTGGGTACACCAACTAGTTTTGACCAATGTCACGACCTTTATTCCCCATAGCCTTTTAAAAATGAGCTCCACAGTGTACTGTCAAATAAGTAGTGATATTAACTATTCGTATAGCATAGCGTGGGACATTTTTATACGCAAAAGTAACCCTCGATCCACCAAGGTTCATTGGAGAATAAGAAGTAATTTATATTTTCATATAAGATAGCGTGGGCCATTGTTTTTAGGGGAGATAAAAGGAATCACCTTCATTCAATCAATAGATGTGATATAATATATTTAGTTAACAATTTTTAATAAGTATTATTTTGTTATCTACTATTTTTTTAATAAATATTATTATGTTATAGTTTATTGAAATGTGGTTGAGTGGTTAAAATAAAAAATAGTTATATTAATGATCAACATAAATCTAAATTTAAACAATAAATTGAGTGATTTTAAAATTTTATAATAATGATGATGTTTATCCTTTCTTAACATCAATACATTTCATCAAATAAATAAGGAGAATAAAATTGAATACTCATTATAATGTCATTTTGTATTTGAAAATGGTAGAAATGAAAGTGTCAAAAGCGTAAACATTATGGTTTTTATAAATAAGGAGGTCCTCAAGAGTAAGTAAGTTATAAAAAGTTATAAAACTAGGTATAAAAGTTATGTTTTATATTTTTAAAGGCATGGTAAGTTAAAAGGAAGTGGGGTTCATTGTCAATCTCCTTTGTTTTATATATTTTACAATTTTTTTGCATTCCAACTTGTTTTTTTGGTTAGTATAATGATTAATTTCATTATGGAGGTCATGATTATTTCACTATGGTGGTCATGATTATTGGTTTAAATTTTGTTAATATTTATTATTATTATGTTTTTTAATGCATAATGTTGGAAAAATAGTTTTGATCAACCAAACTTAGAATTATAAAATCTTTGCAACATTTCAACTTCTTACCAACATCATCAACTATACACCTCATGTATGTGTCAATTCATCAACTACTTGTCTCAACCATGTACCCAACATCTACCTCAACCAAAATCACTCATAAATTTCATCATACAAATTTGATTCGTAACTCTGTAATAGACCTGGTGTATATGATCACATACTTGCAAACCCTCCTTAACTTCAACAACAAGACACTAGCATTTTCATCAAACTTTACTTTAGACTCACATGACTAGTTTTGGATTAGTCAACAACCCTAACTTGAAATAATCATAACTATGTACATGTATTGAATAAAGATCTGAAAATAGTACACAATGTGCTTCAATGTGTTTTATGCAATTCCTCCAGGTGTCACTACTTGGAACCTCTCAGAAAAGGAGTTATAGAAAAAATGGCATACGTTGTTGAATTTTGGCTTATTCTAGAGAGAGAACTTATAAAGTGTTCCCCGCACAGAATGTTTGTTGTATGGATATGAAAATTTTACAAAGAATACTATAGATGGTACTCTAACCAACACATTTGGTCTTACTAAAATTGGATATGCTATGAATAAGTTATGAAATTTTTACCCGAAACACCTGTTTTAGACTAGTTTCAGGACTAGCCACAAACCCTATTTTCCAAGGAGTGTAACTCCAAAAATACAACGACCCACAAGCTGAAATTCGTACCACAGCTACTTGGATATTTTTTCTCAATAGAATATCAATTTCACAGTCTGAATCATTCTAGAAAAAAAGTTATTGCGAAAATGGTGAGATGACCTGTAAATAACATACCTTAGAAAGCATCAGCAAAAGAATTTATCCTCCCTTGAATTTCGACCTTCTTTACTTCACCTTCCCTCTTAAATTTGGCTTAGACATCCTTTGGTTACCTCGATCACCTGTAGATATTCAATATTCTCAATTGTAATTCAAATGAGAGAGTCTTGTCTCTTATTTATACTCTCCAAGTAGCTTCCTTAGAATCATCTTCTAGGCCACTTTGTCCACATAGCCACTTTGTCCACATAGTCACCTATGTCCAACTTTGCCCAATTTTCCACTTGTCCATATATCCAATAGCCACTTGACTACTTAACCCATTTTCCTCATTTTAGGGTTAACCTTCTTATAACCACTTTCCATAATTAGAAAGTCCTCCATTTACTTTATTATTTAAATAATCCTCTTTGACTTTGTCACTTCACTTTATTATTTAAATAATCCTCTTTGACTTT
>JASDQU010509617.1:50970-67466 GCA_032191745.1 Picea mariana
ATAAAGGATGCCTATGGCATCAATGGACCTCCTTGGACTCTGGATTGATTCAGGGAGTGTATTGTATTGGTTTGAGTATTTCATTTATGCATGTGTGACATATCATCATTATATTATGATGTTATTTATGGATCATTGACATTGTTTCGTTGATCTGGGATCGACTTGAGGATACTGTTTTGGTAGGACCAAAAGAGATCCAAGAATTGGAAGAATAAATGCAATAGATAAGACAAAAGATTAAAGAAGCACAAGATCGGCATAAGAGTTATGACGATGCGCATGGCATTGACCACAAATAAGAAGTTGGCGACTGAGTTTTCCTGCGTGTGAAACCGTACAAGATTTCAATCAAGTTTGGGAAGGGAGCTAAACTCTCTCATAGGTTTGTGGGACCTTTTGAAATTGTGGGAAGGAAATGACTCATGGCCTATCGACTAGCCTTGCCTCATTCTTGAGGTGTATGCACGATGTGTTTCTTTTATCTGTTAAGTGACATTACGTTAGTAATCTTACACATGAGATTGACATGAGTTCCTTGATGTGTCGGATGAAGGTGCACTCACGGTGGAGCCAATCCACATTCTGGACTATCACAGTCGATAGTTATGGTGGTGAACAGTCGATTAGGTCAAGGTCCAGTGGGAAAATTATAGTCCATACTTGGCTACTTGGGAGGACGCATATGATATGCATCAATAGTTCCTTACTTATTTGATAGAGTAGACATATAGATATTGTCAGATGCTTTATTTACTGCATTTATATATTGTACAACTTCGGGATGAAGTTTAAAACAAGAGGGGGTGTATGTAACATCCCACTCTTGCGAGCACATGTTATTGACTTATCCTTAAGGACACTTGCATGTAAGTGATCTAGTTATAGTATGTGGTTATCTGTTTCACTTATGGATTCTTATGATGATGTTGATGGATTATGATTTATGTTGTTTGATATATATGTATTGACATATTCTATGGACGAGTTTCCCTTGAGTGTACAAGACACTTGACAGCTTGAGGATGACGACAGAATCAATGGACCTCCTTGGACTCTAGATTGAGTTAGGGAGTGGATTGTATTGGTTTGAGTATTTCATTTATGCATGTGTGACATATGATCGATTATATTATGATGTTGTTTATGGATCATTGATAGTGTTTCGTTGATGGATGCAGGCTGACGATTGCTTGCTAATCTGACTCACATAAGGAGTAAAGGGGCCATGCACATAAACCCGATATTGAGTGAGAGGTGTGGTAGCATCCATGAAACAACCTACTAGCACTCCCATCGTGGCTTGGATTGTAGGTTAACGATTACCTAGTTCGAGGGATCCACGATGCCGTGAGGGAAGATTGATACAATCACTCACGAAGATTTATAAGGGGCGCACAATAAGGCATGGTCCTTATTCCTTAGAAGCCCTTATTCTCTCACAAGGTAGCCCAAATGGAGTGCTGACTCTAGGGGTTGGACAACTACCAAAACCAGTCAAAGGAAAGTAGCACCCTTGGAGCACAGAGTGCGTCTTGAAGGGTACGTCGCATAATTAAAAATTTGAATCAAAGGCGAGTTGCACCCTTGGAGCACGATGTGCGTCTTGAAGGGAACATTGCGGAATTAAAACTTGAGTCAATGAATCTAAGTGGCCTAGAAAACCTTGAGAGAATAATTAAACCCTGTAAAAACTTTAAACATTGATGGATTTAATTAATTAATTGTGAATGCCAAAATGAAAATCTAAGACTATGCAAAAGTATGCCTAAGTGGGTAAGAAGACTAAAACTGATTATTAATTAAATAACATACAAAAGAGGAAATTCAATTCAAGAAAATAAGAAAGATTGCATAATTCTAAAGAATTAATATAATACACATGTGTGCAGAAAATACCTAATTGGAATATAAGATGATAAAGGAATAAAGCTTGAAAGAATAAGTGCACCCATAGAAGGGATTCTAGAGCCTAAACTACCACTAGTTTAACTAGGAGAAGACTCTTATTCTAACTCTACTCGGAATTAGTAAGGCGTTAGTCATTAATTGGAAACAAGAGGAATAAAGAGACAACTAGGGGTGATTTTAGGAGTGCTTTTAGGATGGGTGAGGGAAATTGACTTTTATTCAAATGAATTAAGGATTTACTTGTGCAACTAAGGGAAAGGGTGACAAGTGTATGAGGGAAATAATTCTTAATTAATTATTTAAAAAGTGAATTAAATGTGCAAGTGGAAAGGTGTCATGGACGAAAATCCTATAAAGCAAATGGGAAAAATGGGTAAGGGACAAACTGGTTATGGGAAAAGTTATGCTACATAATGTTTTACTGGTTTTACTTGTAAGAGTTGGGATACCCCGCTGGAGAGACAGTGGGGGCTCTACCTTGCGAGGCGAGATGCGATCTAGAGGATTTTTGGTTGTGTGTGTGTGGGGTCCCTTTGCGGCTCATGGAGCTAAGGGGGAAGAAGAGTACCCCTAGCATTGGTTGGGAGGTACTAGTGATGTCTCTGCGATTAGAAACTGGGAGGACATAAGGATCTCAAGTTGTCGAAGAGCATTTCTAAGCCTAGCTTCGTTGGTGACAATATTCTCCTTGCGCATGAACTGTAATAAGATTTGGTTATATTTATGGTTTTCTTATTCGCTGCATATGTTTATCGAATGCGTTATCCTTTACTCATGAACTCTAATAAGATTTGGTTATATATTTATGGTTTTCTTATTCACCACATATGTATAAAAACATTTTGATCGAATGCATTCTCCTTTGTGCATGAACTGTAATAATATTTGGTTTTATATTTATGGTTTTCTTATTTGCCGCATATGTATAAAAACATTGTTATCGAATGCATTCTCCTTGTCGCTTGAATTGTAATAAGATTGGGCGCATACGTAATGTTTCTATTTCTCTGCAGACGTAATGAAAACACCGGTATCGTATTCCCTTGTCGCTTGAATTGTCATAAGATTGGTTGTATATGTAATGTTTTCTATTTTTTCGTTTCGAATTTTGCATATAATAGAACTTCGTTTCGAACTTCGTTTCGAATTTTGTAGTTCCCTCATAGTTGAGTATTATAGAAGGACTTTTATCGAGAGTAAATTTTAATTTACAACATATTACCTTGCTATTCCATTTCCCCCTTCGTAGGCTCTCTGCTTTGACTCTTGTTAATGATTGTAACCGGTACAAAATTGAGGCAAGATATAGCTTCGCTACAGGTTGTTGGCCTCTCTGATTTTTGTTGAACCCTTGCATGTAATCCATGCTTGTAATCATTTATTCTGCGAGCAATGAAGCTCATCCCCTTATGCGTGGGTACACTCCATACTGAGATCTTGAATTCTTAGGATAGGATCACCTTCCGAGTTGATACCCGAGAACCCTTGAGGTGCACGAATGGATACTGCTGCATTTTTCTAGAAGCACAGATCGGTTCTGGAGGAAATCCCAACAATCTCTTTTGCTTCAGTTCCTTGTTATGCGTGCTCCAATCAACATTATTGTCCCTCGTGGGCTCCTTCCATGGTGGCTTGGCACTCGTAATGTGACACACATTGTGCATTTTGGCTCCTTCTTAGGCAGCGATCAAATTTTGCATAATAGTCAATTAATAAGAATGCATGGAATTCTTCTTTGGCGATTTCCTGACTGTAAAAACCTTCCACAATAAAGAGAGAAAGGAAAATTATGCAGGTATTCTAGCAACTAGTTCTTGGGATAATCTATTCAACAAAGAGTTTGTTGATAAGCTGGGAGTGGTTATTGTAAAAATTCACAGGAAAAGGGCCGAATACAAAAACCAGATCTAATTCTTAAGGATCTAAACTGTGTCAGTCTATGGGAAGGGGAACAGGTGAGTGACTGTATCTTAATCTGGAAAAGAAGGAAGGGAGAAGTAATAGAAATCCCAGGAATAATCTGTTGGGAGATCTAGAAACATAGAAACCTTGCTATTTTTGAAGATAGTCCTCCTAATAGAAACAAAGTTTGCTCAAGGATATTACAAGTACTAGGAGAAATAAAAATAGATCACAATAGAAAGGTAAGGAGAATTGATAGACCACCCATACTACAATGGGACCTGGCTGTGGGTTTTTTTGATGGTGCATCACAAGATAGGGGGGATAGTTGTGGAGCAGGGGTTGTATTAAAATGCCCAATGTTGGGGACTTTTAGAATCAAAATGAATTGTGGCAGTGGCTCTAATATAAAGGCTAAACTTCTATCTTTATGGTGTATTTTATACTTTGCTCAACTTAAAAAGGTAACAAGGTTGCAGCTGGTCGGTGATTCAAAAGTAATTATTGATTGGTTTACTAATGCAAACAATCTACAGGTGATCTCACTGCAACACTGGATGAAAAAGATTAGAGATCTTAGTAGGCACTTCACACAACTTAAAGCACAACATATTTACAGAGAATACAACAAGGAAGTGGATATACTTTCAAAAACATATTTAACTCTTGAGGAAGATGGTTTATATTTTACAGCGGTTAAAGGACAGACAATTTTTTTTGACAGATTAGAAATAACCTAATTACACAGTCCTCTAGGTAAAGATCTTATATGGCTGAGCGGTCATAAGAAGATACTTTCTGTGTAGATTATATAAAAGAGTTTATTAGCTCTGTTGGAAGTTAAAGATAAGATGTAACCACTAACTGTAATGCAGCAACATTTGAAAAAAATCTGATAAAGATTTTGTAACAGACTCATTATATTTTATAATATAAGTCTTTTTTCTTGCTGAAAAAAAAAGAGAATGCGTGGAGCTTCCACCTTGGCGATTTCTTGGCAGTAAAAAACACAGCACAATATTTAAATAGATGAAGTCTTTTCAACGACATATTGATATTATTCCTTCAATGTATCCTTGATTAATTTTTTTCCTTTTAGTATGTTGAACAATACTCCTTCTCTTTTATCAAAATCTTATTAGAATCCCCCTTTTGTTAAAAAGAAAAAAAAACCCTTATCATGGAAAAATAATGTCCCTTACCATATCTTTTTTTTTTCTGGGGAATTTCTCTTAATCACTTTCTTCATCTACTTAAAATTTGGACTCCCTTTTATTACATTAGAAAATATATCCCTGTAAGGTATTCTTTAAAAATTATCCTCCCAATAAACCTTTATATTCCTTAGGTGTAAGGTATTCTTTAAAAATTATCCTCCCAAAAAACCTTTATATTCCTTAGGTTGTCATATAATTTGAGAGAAATTTTAATTACAAAAGAACCCTTCATCATTGTAATAATTACAAAAGAACCCTTCTTCATTGTAATAACTAGGTTGTCTTCTAATAATTTAATAAGTACCATCCTTTGTAAGTGACTTGTAAATGACCTGAGATTGTATTAAAGTCTTGCTATACCACTTAATTAAGATGACACATTCTAATGGTATGTATGCTAATTGCACTCTTGATTTATTTATCTTTAGGAAATGCCCTTCCGCTACCTTAATCACCTTGTTGCTTGCAAAATGATAAAGTTTAGTATAATACCATGTTGCTCCATTTAATTGAGGTGGTGCATATTGATTGAGTACTTATATTTCCTTGGCGCTATGAAAATAAAACTAATGATTACATTTGCACCATGGAATATGTTGATGATTAGTAATTAGATTGCTTGCGCTATGGAATAATGATGGTGTGTGATGATTAAACATTTAGATTTCGTTGCGCTATGGAATAAATGTTGATGTATAAATTATTAAGTGATTAGACCTCCTTGCTCCATGGAATAACATTTCATGATTACTCTTGTGTGCCTTGAATTATGTTGATGTGTGATTAACTAAGTAATTAGATTTATTTGCGCCATGGAATATTGTTGATGTATAATGATTAAGTACATAGATTTCCTTGCGCCACAGAATCATATTGATGTGTTATGATTTAGTAATTGGACTTATACGCCATGGAATCATGTTGATGTGTAATGATTTAGTAATTGGATTTATTTGTCCTTGGAATAATGTTGATGTATAAACGATTTAGTAATTAGATAATCTTGTGTCTTGAAATTTAGTGTTGATGTATGATCGGTTGTGAATTTTCTTAATATTGCACCTTGAAATTAATCTTGGTATATGATGAGTTGTGTAATTGATTACTCTTGCGCCATGTTTAATTGATTATTAGGATTGATTGATTGATCTAGTTGATTGTCGACTTGATTGGTTTTAGCGGGATTTAGACACCTCCTTGTTCCTCAGAACAGTCGCCAGCTCTAAGACCTTAAATCGTCAAAATCAATCAGATGAATCCTGGGCTTGAGCGTTTCTTATGTGTCCTGGAAGTCCTAACCTTGCAGGATAGGTTGGGTGGGTAGTTCTTTTAATTCTCAATGACTTGGTTGATCATTCAATTGTATATTTCTTCAGTCGATCATGATATATTGATTGTGTCATTGTTTATTATGATGATGCGCCGATTAAGTTCGACTATTAGTTATGAGGAGGAATTGATCGAGTCATTGTTTATTTCTTGATTGTTCCACTTTTAGTTATGATTAATGCAATTCTTATGTGTCGTTTTAGTTACAATGATGTATCATTTGCATTGTTGTTTATTATGTTGTAACGAGTTTAATATCCTAATGAAAAAAAAAAAAAACTTTACCAGTTGTACATCACCAATGGTTGTCGTAATGGAGGGGCCATTACATTGGGATAGGATTGAAGGATTTACAATGATGACACAATAGGAGAAGGAAGGAGGAATTAGAGCCTACCCTCCTTAATGACAACTTCTTGAATTCCTAACATAGATCGAAGTTTGGAAAACTTCGCTTCTATAAGAGACTTTGTGAAAATGTCTGCAACTTGATATTCTGTAGGGCATAAGAGCACTTCAATAACTCAATTATGAATGATATTTTTGATGAACTGCATGTGTATATCGATGTGTTTTTTTCACTGATGTTGAAATTTATCTTTGGCGAGATTGATGACACTCTTATTGTCACACCAAAGGCTTCTCAGATGTTGTTTCTCAAATCCAAACTCTGAAAGGATCTATCGAAGCCACAAGGCTTCCTGACTTGCATTAACTGATGTTTGGTACTCTTCTTCTGTTGAAGAAAGAAAAATAGCATGTTGTTTCTTATAGGCCTAGGTGATAAGTCCTTAACCAAGGCTGAAAACATAACTTGTAGTAAACTTCCTATAATCAGGTTCGTCGACCCAATCTGAATCAGTGAAACCAACCAATAAAGGAGTCCCCCCCTGAATTGTGGTGTATCATGAACTGAAATATACCCAAAATAGACCAAAGTATTGTTTTATTTTATTTCCAATGGATTTAATGGCATGTTTGCATATACCAGGCAACAAGACCAACAACAAAGGAAAAATTAAGACAGGTATGAGTCAAGTATAAGAGGATACCAACTAACTGATGGTACAAAGTGGCATCAACTTCATGAGAAGTAAAAGTGGCAACAAGATTGACTCTAAACTGGAAGGTCACATGCATACTTAAACTAGGAAAGAAAAATTCCTTCCTTGGTTTGCAAAACTTGGAGGCCAAGGAAATAGTGCAAAAATTCTAAGTCCATCATTTCAAGTTTATTCTTAAGTTCGGCTTTCACATGGTTTAAATGTTTTGAGTCACTAACAGTAAGGATAAGGTTATCAACATAAATGACACAGATTATGATATGGATTCCTCCTTTCTTTGTATAGACATTTGGATCAGAATGGCATCTAGAAAAGTCGGTGTTAAGAATAAATTTGTCCATTTTGGCATACCAAGCTTGAGGAGCTTGCTTAGTACCATAAATATATTTATTAAGGAGAAAAACAAGTCTAGATTCATTCTAGACATAGCCAAGAGGTTGTTCCATGTATATTTATTCTTGCAAATCCCCATGCAAGAAGACGGATTTAACATTCATCTGATAAACCTTCCATTTATGTGAGGTAGCAAGGGAAAGAGAAAGGAAGATGGAATTAATTTTGGCTACAAGGGGTAATTTTTCATTATAGTCATTCCTTTCAACTTGGAAAAATCCTTTGGCAACTAACCGAGTCTTGTGTCTTTCAACACTTCCATCTGATGCATACTTGGTTCTATAGACCCATTTACATCTAAAAAGTTTTCTTCCTTTTGGAAGAGGTACAAGATCCCAAGTATCATTTTCCATTAAATAATGATACTCTTCATTCATTGATGTATTCCGATTTGGATGACCTGAAGCTTTTGCAAATGTCTTTGGATCACAAGTCTCCTAAACTTGATCTAAAAGAGAAGAGGCTCGCTGGAATTGTCAGCGTGTACAAAAATGATATGAAGGATCACTTAGAATATTACCAACTGCTTCTCGTGTTGAATAGACCCATCTAGGAAGAGGTGGTGTTGGTGTTGGTTTAGGTTCAATGGACTCATTTGGAGGAAGGTGAGCAGGTGGAGGTAAATTTTCATCATCATTGTCATCACCTGAAGAAGAAACCAAAATAGGAACAAAAGAAGGCACAAACATCGAATATGGATTCCAAACCTTAGAAGGAACAATCGTTGAATTAGGCTCGAAAGAAAATATATTTTCATCAAATTTAACATCTCTTCTAATAATAATTTCATTACAATGTGGTTGAATAAGTTTGTAACCTTTGACATCTCCAGAATAACGAACAAATATACATTTCTCACCTTTAGGCTGCAATGCTTTCCTTTATTATCATGGATGTGAACCCATGCTACACTGCCAAATACATGGAAGTGACTTACATCTAGCTTAATTTTATTCCATGCTTCTACCGGTGTTATATTTTTAAGATCCTTAGTGGGAGTGTGATTTACTATGTAATTTTCACAGTTAATGGATTCTATTGAATACTTTAGACTTAATCCCTTAGTTTAGATCATACAACAAGGCATTTCTTTTGAAGTGTGGTTCTTTCTTTCAACAACACCATTTTCGGTGGTGTATATGGAACAATGTGTTGCATTTGGATGGCCTGTGTTGTGCAGAAAATTGTAAATTGATTGTTCACATATTCACCTCCATTACATGTTCTTAATCTTTGAAGTTGATGTTCATATTGCTTTTCCAGAAGGGCCTTGTAGGCCAAGAACTTGTAAAAAAACTTCTCTCTTAAGTTTTAAGAAGTAAACCCAAGTGCATCTAGAAAAGTCATCAATAAAAGTTAAGTAATCACTGTGAACAACAAAAACTGATGGAAAAGATGATGACTCAAAGTTTTCAAACTTGTACAACTTGGTAATATCATCAATAATTCCAGTTGCAATAACATGTCAAGGATCTTTTAGATCCTTGATTACAACTTGGTGAGGTGAAAACTCTACAGTTTTACCTTCACCTGAATGAGTGATTTGATATATTGATAGAAGGTTACATGAAAGACTTGGAACACATAATACACCATTGAAATGACCATTATCTACCTGAACTGTTCTAGATCCTACAACACTAAGATATCTATCATCACCAACAAATATTTTCTCGATGCTACATTCATTTAGAGCAGAAAATATGGCTTTATCCTTAGCCATATGATAAGATGATCCAAAATCAATATGCCACTAATCAAAAGAAGAAGCAGAAGTTGCATTGAAGGATAAACCAAAATAAGAAAGTGCATGTCCATGAGAAGAAGAAGAAGTAGTAGAATCAATACTAATATTGTGCTTCTTCATCATTACTTCTAAAGTTGGCATCTTCATAAAACATTTGAACTCATCATGACTATCTTTCCCACAAAAGTTGCAATGTTTGTCAGTCTTCTTACTTTTAATTTTTTCTTCTGTCATTATTAGGAGTGGAAGTTAACTGAGTGGGTTTGGGACCCTTGTTTTGCTTGTTTTTGTGGCGAGGATGTTGCTTCTTCGGATTTTTGGCTTTATCTTTCTACTGGGTCACTAAGGATTTCGTGGAGGTACATGCAGTGTTGATCACTCGAATTTGCACAAGCTTATCTTGCTCTCTAATCAAATCATCACAAAAGGACTCAAGAGAGGGATTTTTATAAGCAATCCCTAGAGCTTCTCTAGTGGCCTAGAAGGTAGATAATCTAGTGGCATAAAAGGTAGATACAAACAATGAATATGCACTACCAATCTTAGCAAGAATAATATATATGCAAAAATCTTCTTCCAATTTATGTTACATTATGCACATAAAATTCTAAGTGTTTTTAACTTAGATAAATAGTATTCAATGCAAGAAAAATCTTTTGGAATTAAAGTAATTATTTGATTTTCTATCTGTCGGTGGGCTCGAATAATACTTTGTTTACCAAACACATATTCAATATTTTTCCAAGCTTCATCGGGGTCATCAATTCCTTGAAGGCGAAACCTTAAATAAAGAGACATGGATATTCCAATCAGTCCACGTGCTTTATCATTTTTATTTTCCCATTTGATTTTGTTTTCATTATTAGTAGATTCTATTTCTTTTCCCAAGGTAATTCGATATAGTCCTTTACTTCTTAATAAATCCTCCATATGGGATTTCCATTGGAAGTATTTGGTGTTGGTAAGAAGTAGATCATTGGAAGAAGCTATATTAAATATGTAGATAATATGGATTTGAAAATTGAAACCGATGGTCTGGATGGAAAAATCTCGAAAAAATAGGTTGTTTGAAAAACAAACGGCATTGAAAACAAACTTTGGATGTGAAATTTATGCCCTTTTGAAAAAAAACATAAATGGTAACCAAAGAGTCACATAGCAAGTAGAAGTTGGTCAAAGTGGTGATAATTGTCCCAATAACCTCACTCTTACAAACAATTTGCTTATGAAGTGACCCACTTTTATAGAATAAACAAGATCACAATGAAGTTACTTTATAAAGGAAAGTCACATGCAAAATAAATAACTTTAAAATAAAATATTAACGCTACTTATAGTGATTCAATTTTATAACTTGAGTGAAATACACTTTACAATGGATGCATGAACTTTAAAAAAAAAAAAGTAACAAAAAAAATACTTGAACTCAAGACCTCTTACTTAATAAAGCAACTTTTAACCAAGTGAGCTAGTGTAAAACATATTATATTGTTTAGAAGGAGGATTGTTGTTATTGTTGTTGTTGTTGGAGAATGTGCTCATAAAAAACTCTTTTCACAAAAGAAAAAAATTTCATTTATCAATGACAACAAGGGTTAGATCTCGTTTATCTTACCTAGAATATGCAAACTTTCTGATCTATTTCTAATTTTCCGAGATCGCATAGGGCGTGGGGAAAAGAGAATATGCAGATCCAAAAGAGTATCAACTCGGAAATAAAAATCAAAATACCGAAATAAAAACTTCTCAAAAATTTAAAAGAGTGTATTTGGGTTTTATACCTTTAGATCTAGTTGAAATGATCATATATGGGGCAAACAAAAACCTTTTTCGAGTGAAATGAAAAGCGTTCCTGACTGAAATGAGCGCTCTGGATGCAATGAAATAATTCTCTCAGCCCAAAAATTTACAGAAATGGTAGAAACTAGATATGAGGCAACACAAATTCACGACATCAATCTGCAATGGGAGAAGGTCTTCATATGCACTCTGATACCATGTTCAACAACACAGGTATTCCAACAGAGGAAGAAAAACTTCAGTAACAACTTACACAACCAGATCAAATATCATCACACCGATATTTTGACGTGCTAAATACCCTATGAGGAAATATCCACAGCCCTAGCCAATGTGGCGACTTGGAGAAATTTGTTGGAATATGGAGAGGGGGGGGGGGTGAATTAGTATGAACACTTTTATTACTTTTAACCACACTGTATATTCTTCAACAATGTTTAGAAATTTTTCTTTATCATTCCATATATATCATCCTCAATATAATCATAACCAGTATCACATAAACAATATCAAATCAAATGCACTATACACCATAATTTACGTGGAAACCCAAAAAGGATAAAACCACATAATGATTTTCTTATATGTCAAAAGAATAAATTCATTGGAAACACCAACTTCCAAATTTTTCAGCTACAACTGGAAGGAGGCTGCAACCCCCTATTCTAAGGCTTCAACCTAAAGGAAGCTCCAACTTGAATTCTCTAGCTCCAACCAGAAGGTGGCTACAAACCCCTGAGTTCTCCGGCACCAACCGGAAGGTGGCTACAACCACCTATCCTTGGCCCATCCTGCTTCCCTGAAATATAAGTGTAGACTCACTCTCACTACATCTGATACTGTCAATATCACTGATGATCAACGAATCATCCAACCTGTCACTATCTTTGTCATTGATATACTGTCATTAACCAACTATACCCAAATCCACTCACATGGATACCAAAACCATCACCACATCATGTACATCAACCATGTAATATACCATGTACCAAACTATATGTCAAGTGTAGATATCATAACATCAATAATGAGTAGCCAATCATATATCAAATCATGTACCAAATACTAGAGCATCAATCATATGAAGAACCTGTACCATATTCCATCAACATGTATAGACTTGTACCATATCATCAATGAAGTCCCTCAAAGAACCAATGCATGTCTCACATGCCACCATATATCAAGGGTACCCCTCAACCATAAACAACCATATCAAAGATAATCGCAATAGCCATATCATAGGCTAAACCAGATACAAGAGTGCTCCTCATTCAACCATGTAGGAAATTTGTACCATCACCATGTGTCGATACCAAACATGCCAAATATGTCTCAAGCATACACCATATCATAACAAACCATTACCATCAAAACAAGTAGACAAACATATCAGTACTTTTGTAGATGACTTGATACATTGAAGTGATGACTTGAAAGTTATCTTTTGACCTTAGGGACCTAGAACAAGCATTTCCCCCAAAATTTTCTTGTTCTTGTGGGACTAAGACATCCTGTCTCATGGGGCCTTGCGTGGTAGATATACTGCAACCTGCGGGGATGCCTTGTGGAACACTAGTAGTATGACCCGCGAGGATCAATAAAACTAGGGTTTCCTTAGAGATTCCTTCTCACCATTGCAATGTTGAAACTCCCGTACTCTTTAGTCTTCGCTACCTTAGATTTTTCCTTTGCAAACTTAGCCAAAAGATCACAAGTTCACTAGAATATATTCAATAGAATGAGTGAGTGAATGTGTTTCTGAACAACTCTTTGAGGAGTATTTATACTTTTTTTGGGTAACCTCTTTCCTTAAACTTAGGGGATTCTTAACTTTCTTGTTTCAACCACTTTACCCTTTCATTTAAGACTTGTAACAAACTAGGGGCTTCTTGACCATTCTTTGGGGCTTCTAACTTCACAAGGCCATAACTCCTCAGCCGTGAGGAACTACGTGGCGTACCACGTATCATCGGTAATGGTATGATGAGGAATATCCATCCATGAGTGAGTTACCTTCATTTACTTCATCCTTCATGACTTAATTCCATGATCAAATATGGGATCCTTCACCATAATTAGGGGTTTCTTGTAGACTTATTCAAATCCTCTTCCCATGAGGGAAATGATTAGAGATACTCCATAAGGGGACCACTTTGGAGACTTCTCCAAATACACCCATCACATCATTTGACATCAATACACTACTCATTGACATCAACGACAACCATCTATCTAAAAATCCCCCCCTTTGGCATTGATGGAAACACTTATGGCATGAGATCATTCACGCTCCTGCTCATGCTCCCCCTATGATCATTTCTCCCCATGTGGCCATATCTCCCCTTGTCTCTAAGCATCTAGACTTTCTATCTATTTCCATGCATATTTTCTTTCTCTCCCCCTTTGGCATCAATGGAAAAGGGTAATCCTCCTTGGGGATGATCCCCCTGTTTTAACTTTCCTTTTACTTTGTGTAGTGCTTCCTTGTGTAAACCCATTACATACATGAAAATCATTCAGGAATCACTCTGGGAAAAAAATAATCCAAGTTTTTGGATGGGAGAAGGACAACTGGTCAATGGTGACGATTTGACCCTTGTGTGGAAACAACAAGACCCAAAAAACTATAGCCACCACTGTATGCATCGCATAGGTCCAACTCCATCCTAACAAAAGGTTTTAGTCAAGAGGTGCATCGACCACTTCAAATTCGATGCACACGGTCTTCCCTCCTAATTTCATGGGGAAAGAAGGAATGATTCCATGTGGTCTGAATGAACGACCGTCGAATGTCGTAAGAAATGTAGGTGATAGAGAAAAAATAGGTTGGCCAATGGCCTTCCAACATGCCAACGACATCATGCAAGTTGAGGCACCCTCGTCAACCACTGTGCGGAAGATATTCCAAGTAAAATATTTCATGGTGTAATCCACTACTATATGAAACACAACGTGGTAAGGAAGACGAGGTTTCAAGTCGATTGGATCGAGAACGATCGCTCCCAGGGTACAAGTCTCTACAGAACCCAAGGTAGATAACAAAGCCTTTCTCTGTGAAGGGAAGCTCTGGAGGAACTCCAAAGAAGACATCGCACAAGGGGTTTGCACCGAATCATCTATAACAGAGTAGTTCTGGGTATCCCTTGAGTTGGGATTATGAGAAGCTTTCTTGAATTCACCTTTGGGGATGTGTGTCATTGTTTCGCCCATCATCTTCTCAATCTGGAGAGGAACTGGTGGGTTTGTGGTTTCCTTACCCTTTTTGGAAGATTTTGGAATTTCATAATCTCGTTCCCTGGTCTCTATGTGAGCGTCACCTTTCAACATGTAAACATTCACGATCGAGATATTACCAGTAGATTTGGGGTGTCCCTGACTGCCCCCTTCCACGCTCGAAGATGTTGAGGCTTGAGCCATGTTTTTCCCATGTGGAAATGGGTTCGTCAGCACAACAGGTTGTTGCTGTGCTAATAGCTTCTGGGCCTCCACAAGTCGAGGGCACAGGTGAGTCGGATGGTCTTCTATGAAAAGTTTACATGGATACTTCAACTTTCTCTTCTCTTTTTTTCCCCTGACAACATTGTTATTATCCTTTTTGTCCCCTTTACCCTTTTTGTTCCATTGTTTTTTCTTTCCTTCAGGCTGTTGGTTGGCCTTCGGGTTCGTCGAATGCACACTGTGTACGCCTGACGTTTGGGTAGGGGGAATAGCTGAACCATAGGTTTGGTTGGCCGTCGTCTGTTGTATCGACAATTGTTGCAATTTATTTGGTAACATATTGGTGGAATTTACTTGTGTTGAGCCCACTATACCATTGACATGTGGTCTAGAATTTTGTTTGGCCTTGTCGAGGATGGACCATGGCACATATGACAAGATCACATAGAGTAATCCAAACTAAGATTAAATCAGTTCAATATACTCCTGAAGTTGCAACATCCTTGGATACAACTGGTACCAAGAACTTCAGGAATCACTGCAGTAAGAAATCTGGTGGGACCTGTACCTTAATCAAGCTCTTCCGACACTGCCATTCTCGGATGTGATCGGAGATATGATCGACCTTAGTCTTCTCAAAGCTAGTCAGCAATTCAGTGCCATCATCGAATCTCACGGGTAGCTAGAAATGGTTTAGAAAAACCAATTCCAGGTTGTTAAAGTAAGAATACCTTGAGCAGTCGAGCTCAATATACCATTTTGTGGCACCCCCGATGAGAGTGCATTGAAACAAGTGAAATTGTACGGAGTCGTCTCGCAGTGAGTTGGACGAGCACCATAAGTGGAAAGTTTTCACGTGATCACCTGGGTCTTTGCCTAACTTGCCTTCGAATTTTGGAATATCTAAGGGAAACTTAGTTGGCATGGGGGGCCAACGTGAATCATGAAAAATCGGGTCGTTAAGAAACCTTGACAAGTCTGGAAGATGTAGCATTTCCAGAAATGATAGTTTGGGTTGGGTACTATGTACAGGGAAAAGGGGTCCTCGAGTTTGACTGGCACCAGGTTGCTAGGAAAAGTTGGGCTATTGGCCAGGATTTTGGTAAAAACTGTGGCCTTGACCAGTGTACGAAAACTGTGTTTGCTGAGCATTCATTGGTTGACTCCTGTAATTGGATGACATGGGTTGGGTGGGGATTACTCCCTACGCTGTTTTCCAAGGATTTTGGAAGGGGATGCCCCCAGCCCATCTGATGGGCATAGGTACTGAAACTTGCCCGGGGTTCCATTGACCAAGGAAGGGGTTTCCCCCGACCGACATCCCTTGCGAGGGAACTGATCTCTGCCAAGGATTCCAAAGTCCTCATGAGGAGAAAACTCCTATATTTCCCCCCTATGTAGGAATAGTACCCTACACAGGATTTTGTTGTCCAAAACCGGGGTTGACCCCAACCGAGATGGCAGCCAAAGAAAAGATGTTATTACCAAACACGCTGAACAAAGAGAACGACATGGATCCCACCGACGTAGTGTAAGATGAAGTTATTAAAATTCCTGCTCCAAACAAGCTGTAGTTAGCACTTGGCCCAATAGGTTGCTGGAAAGCATTACCGAGTGAGGGGGAAGGAGGAGGAATGTGACCTCCACCGTAAGGGATAGCATTAAAGGAGACTGAGGTGCCCCCAATAG
>JASDQU010509618.1:0-10748 GCA_032191745.1 Picea mariana
AACTATGAGGACCAGTACATGAGATGGACCACACTACGGCAAGAGAGGGGCCAAGCAGTTTCAGAGTTCACCAATACCTTCCATACCTTGCGCACCAATCTGGGTATCAAAGACTCCGAGTGAAATTTGGTTCTGAAATACTGTGGGGCTCTACACAGATACATCCAAACTGAAATGGATTTTATGGACATCTCATCACTCGATGCTACTTATCGATATGCTGTTAAAATTGAGCAGAAATTTAAGCACCAGAACAAACAGGAATTTGGGTCTACAAATCCACAACAACCAAAGTATGACAAAGACAGCCCTAACAAGCAGTCTCCCGAAAACCAGTCCAAGACACAAGAAAAGAAGGGTCATGGGAAGATAAAGAAGGACACCGGAAAATGGTGTGAGTTCCACAAAAGCCCCTGGCACAACACCGATGAATTTCGCTCAAAATAGTCATTGGTGGCCGAGATCAAAGACAAAGAGTTGAACCCTGATTCAAAATCTGATTCTGAAAATAATGGTAAAGGACAGATCATTGACGTAGACCCCACTGCTATTGTCGCAACTGCAACAATTCAACCAGAAGAACCAATAGATCCTGAAGAGGGGGAGAACCTTTTTCATTCACAAATGTGGGTGAAGGGGACCCCGCTGCATTTTATTGTTGATAGCGGAAGCCAGAAGAACCTCATCTCAGCAGAGGTCGTCAAACAGTTGGGATTGTCGACAACACCACACCAGCAGCCATACAACATCGGGTGGCTTCGGCAAGGATGAGATCTCCGTGTCTACCAACAATGTCGATTGTCATATGGCATCCAACCCTTCAAGGATGAGGTATTATGTGATGTTGCCCCACTGGATGTCTGTGATGTTCTCTTGGGCCAACCATATATGTGAAGACGCCATGTTGTTTATGAGTCTCGACCCCGTAGTGTCATTGTTACTTTTGGGGGTCATCTCTATAGAATACCAGAGGTAGTTCCGACTACTGTTCCACCTAAAAAGTGTCGTAAGGTAGTATCTCATACTGCAAAATTCAGCTTCTTCACAATCTGTTCATAAGGAGAACCAAAGGACACTGCAACCACTACAGCCTTGCCCCAAGCACCTTCTATCCAATAGAAGCAGGTCGACAAGGCTGTAGCAAAGTGCAAAGATTCCTTCTGCACATCATCCTCTCATGTATCTCAACTTGTTGAGTAGCCTCAACCGCAACAGTTTCGTGACAGATTTCCACAAACTGAGCAGCACGATGTCTCCAGCAAGACAAGTAGCTCACCAAGATGCAGATTCAACAAATGCTTTTCCCTCTCCCCCGGGAACTCAACGCAATGGATACCATTGCTTCCTAAGGAGGGAGGATTGATCCAAGTGGATATAGGTGGCCACCCATCTTTTCCAAATGGCTCAAAATGGCTTTCTGGCAATTTTGGAAATTTACTATTTTTAGCAGGTTTTAACTTCCGGGGCCATTTTGAGGGCCCAAATGAAGGTTTTTAAAGATTGAGGTTCTTAATGATATCCTAAGGTATAATTGAGCCCCCAAAATGAATCTCCTCGACGATACCTTTCCAACAAGATATCACACGCCTAAAACGGAGATCGTATGCAAAAGTTACAACCCCGGGAAGTTGATGTACTCACTTACCCAAACGGGGCCCACATGACTTTTGGCGCTTCNTTCATCTCCCAGGGTTAGGTTTTTGGATGTCTAGGGTTTTTGGCATTCCTACTTATTGTAAAAAGGCCTTCAAAGCCTCATTGTAATCATCTTCTTGTGAATGCGAGTAGCCGTCACATCTCTTCTCAGAGATAAGCTGCCACCATTCTAGCGAGACTTTCACTCTGTATTTTTACAGTCTCTGTACATTTCTTTCATTAATAGAAATCGTGTATTACTGTATCTCTGTGTTTATGGTTGCATATCTGATATATTTCTATTATGTTATTGGATATACGTGATATCTCTGTGCATTTATTTATTATATCTCCGCTCTCATTTCGTGCCGAAAATAATCTGGATCACAGATGGAGTTGATGAAGAGAATGTTGCTCTTGATGTGAAGGGAAAGGGGAAGAAGAAAGGAAATTTTGGGAGGGACTTGAGTAAATTCAAATGTTATTGTTGTAACCAGTTGGGGCACCTTGCTTCTTAGTGTCCTGAGAGGAGGAAGAAGAAGAAGAAGGAACAAGAGGGGCTTGATACAATAGTTATGGAGGAATTTTCATCCAAGTTTGATAAGGAATTTTATTTGGTTACTCTAGTATCCAGTGTCGATAGTGGAGGATTTGGGGGTGATAATAGATGGATTGTTGTCAGTGGAGCCTCTTGTCACATGACAAGAATCTAGTGAGTATTCCTTATTATCATAGATACAGGTCCTAATCAGTTGGAGGAGAGTGAAGGAGGTATGGCACGAGTTGTGTGTGGAGTTGGAAGGGTTAGATTCTGACTCGAGTATGGAGGACTTCTGGAGGTTGATGGAGTTCTCTTTTGTAATACCCCAGGATGAGCCCCTATGAAATGTACTGATGTTTGTAGGTTGGTGAGCTGAGTTTTGATAAGATGGTAGGCTTATGGGCCGAAGAACCTGGACGCTGAGGCCAATAATCCTAATTTTTGTATATGTAATTATGTAGATCATTAATAAAAATTATACATTGTTGTGTGCAGACCGACCACGAAGAAAGAGTGATGGGGAACGAAAATCCACTAGGTAGGGAAAGGGATGGGACTGAGAAGCTAGGAAAGAGGGGCTAATCTAGAGGGCTTAACCCAAGGGAATATTATAATATATTCCTGAAAATGAAAATATTAAAGTGGGGAAAAATAAACCCAGTTATCCTAAGTTCCTGGGAAAGGGGAACGAATGCTAAATGGAGTCCATGCAGCTCCAGGAAGACAGGTGTTGACTTGGGCTCGTGTAGTTAAAGCTGGAGAGTCAGCTCATTGGGGGGGTTTGCTTCCCATTCTTCCATCTTTCGCCTAACTCATTTGGCCTCCATCGTCGACCTCTACATCTTCATGCACCTCTGAAACCAGAAACCTGTGAAGTTAACCTTTGTTTTCCTATGAAGCACAGCGTATATGTACTTACCAGAGATGTGTTGTGCCTTATAGAATTGTGGTTGATTCCATTCCATGAGTTATATTAAGCCTTGTTGTTGTCCTCACCTTGTTGGAACTGAGTTGAAGTTGGTTGAAGAAGCGGGTTGTCAGGCCTGTGGTTGAAGAAGCGAGTTGTCATTCCCGTGGTTGAAGAGGTAGGTTGTCAGGCCTGTGAGCAGCTCTCTCCAGGTGAGAGAGTTTGTTGGGAAGTGATTTTCTTCTAGAGAGAGTCCAGCACCAGCTACGGAGCTCTAAGAATTCTTGATCTAACATGTTTCCGAGACCCTGAAAGGGAAGTGGAGCAGTCGATGGACTGTGGAACAGTGAAGGTGCATATTCTTTTGGGTGGAATAGGCATGTGCGGAATGAGAGTGCCTGAGTAGTGGGCGTAAGAAGGCTCTTGGGGAGAATCCTTCCAGTTGCACTATGCATTCTCCTGTAACCTCAGCCTAGTCTAAGATTCCCTTGCCGTGGGTGGAACTTAGTCCCAGCTCAGGGGTGACCCACTGCTGAGCGTGATGAGTAGCGTGGTCTAAGGCTGGGAGATTTGTGGAAGGTCTACACGCAGTTGGTGGAACTCAATTAAAAGATAAATATTAATTCCACGTTCATTCACATGCTATGTATTTATATATGTTCTTATATCTATGGTTTTTTCTGAATTACCGCATGTATGCTTTTACTGTTATTTTTGCATCAGTCTATGTATTAGAAGAATATGTTGTTTGTCTATGGTTTTATTTATTGGCAGATGATAATTTGTATTTCTACGAGATAGCATGGCTCGGCCTAGGTGGCTGGGGGTGTTAAAACAAATTGGTATCAGAGTTAATAGAGACGTCATGTAGTGATGTTCCCCAGCCTGTTAGTGGTTGTTGAAGTTACAAATTGGTATCAGAGCCAAGGTTCCAACACTGATCCTAGATGGGTCAGATAAGTGGTCATTGGAACCAAGGTTTCAGGTGGAAATTGTGTCAAGAGGAACCAACTTCGAACCTCAGAACATTCCTGAGTGCCAAGAGGTTACCTTGGTCATGTTACGAAGCTTAGGAGGATGAGCAGTATGTAAAATCACAATCGTCGGATCAAGAAAAAGGAGCATGAGAGTTAACCTCCAAGTCCTTTGGACTTCGTGGCTTCGACGAAGTTATGGGTTATAGAGTGAAAGAGGTCGAAGGCCCGAAGTCCGAAGTCCCCAAAGAGGATCTACAGCATATATCTGGGGAGAAGGGCTTGGCAGTTTGATCAAGCTAAGTTAAAAGGGGAAAACACCATGGTGAAGGGAGAAATCCCCCAAAGCTCCGAAGTCTAGAGTTAATCTGGAACATACATCAAGAGGAACGCGTGTTAGCAGATTGGTTGTTTGGGATTTCGACGTTCAGGAGAATGAGTGTGTGTTGGGGAGAGAACTCTCGAAGCCTGGAGTTCCAAATCCCCAAAGAGCCGAAGTAGTGATTCATGATGTCGTCACCTGGAGGTGACATGGACCTCTCTTATACTTGCCATGTGCCTCCACCTAGAATGTTGGAAGTTGTACTATGTGGGCCTTGAGGTTGCATAACATAGTTAAAAGTCAATGGGCTCACACTGGCATTGATCGATATACATCAAGATCGATGGCCAAGAGGCATTGTGGGGACCCAAATTGCACAGGAGTTCATTTTCCAGGGCGGTCCCGCAATCCAAACCACAGTTTTACCAGGGGGTTACATGTCAGCGTCAGAAGAATTGTGGGACGAAAGGCGGGCTACTCCAAACCGTGGATGCATGACCCGCAATTTGAAAGGCATCAAGTGATGTGACTATTCGGTATCCTAGTTCAAGTATGGAAACTGTGGGTGCTAGTGGACGCATAGCACCAATTGTGAAGTCTGGAGACTTGACACTCTAGAAGAATGGTTCATAAGGGAATGAAAGGAAGAACTTTCAAAAGTTTTGTAATGCCGAGGTGACGAGACGTAATGACGTCACCAAAGGTGATAGGGAAGTGTTCGTAGATTAACGGTTCGAAGTGTTGGGGGTGTTCGGATGTGAAATCCTTTGAAGTCCTGAAGCTACGAATTCCCAGAGCTCAGATATCTAAGGTTCCATAGTGAATTCCAGCCTTTGGATGTTGGGTAGTCGTGGACTGTTGATCCACCCTACTTCGCGAGTTCGTCAATTCGGAACTCTGAGAGATTTCTTCTGATGTGCTTTGAAAAATTATGAATCCGAAGGCCCGAAGTCCCGAATAAGAGCCTATCAACCTAGCGCTTGGCCACAACCTATGGTCGCATGGGTTGGGGGCTAAGAGAAAGGGGCTAGTGCCCAAAACTTATTGCAGAACTTAGCAGAGCTCAAAAAGAAAAGATCTGCGGGCATTCTTGATTGATCAAGAACCACAGAATGAAATCTGAAAGTTTTCTTTCAAACAGATTGGTTTATGAATACTGTGGAATTTGTTAAGGACTGATGGCCTAACAAATTTCGGTTGATTGCACATTTTGTTTGCAGAGTTAACGATTGTCAGAACCAAACCGAATTGTACCATGGTGCACCGAAATGGAGGAGGCACATAATGCTTTCAGTTCAGACAATGAAGCTAAAGGAATGGATGTCCATTTGGGAGTTGAAGGATCGAACTCCAATGGGCATGGAGAAGAGATAGATAAAGAGGGAAACATGATGAAAATCATTGAAAGATTGCAGAAAGATTTCCAGACTCACCGAGCAGATAACAAAAAGCTCATGAAAGTCAGGGAAAAACAGGGATAATTCAACATAAAGTTGATACAGAGCCTGGAAAGGATAGAAAAGAAATTGGATAAAGAGAGTGACTCCAGTAAATCAGGAAGTCATGTGTCTCCTGATGAAAAGAGAAAATCAAGGAGTGTTGGCAGACACCATCATCACTTCCAAGTTCACTCTAAGAGGAGGGCACACAATAGTTCAAACCCATCTCCTACCATAAATCATAGGAGATCTGGAGTGGATGAATTGAAGGGGGAAATGAAAAAGAGTAAACCTCCTACATTTGATGGAGAGCACCAGAGGGAGGAAGATGTCGAGACATGGCTTCTCGGCATGAGGAAATATTTCCAACTGCAGAATTATTCCTCTCGTGCAGAAGGAATAATTGCAATGTATCAACTGAAAGGAAAGGCATCCATGTGGTGGGATCAACTTGTGTAGGTGCAACACATTAAAAAGAAAAATGTTACTTGGAAGGAATTCAAGAAGTATTTCTAAAAGAAATACTTAACTAAGAGATACTATGACAAAAAGATGAAAGAGTTCTTTGAACTCAAGCTGTGAACTATGACAATAGATGAGTATGAAAGAATATTCCTAGAGCTATTGAAGTATGTTCCTTTCATCAAGGATGAGACTGTCAAAATCCAAATATATTTGAGTAGACTTTCATCTTTCATTAGTGACAAGATCCAATATGATGATCCTAAAACTATGGAAGAAACCATAAGGAGAGAAAAATGCATATATGATCAACATAAAGGAAAGCCAAATTTCCAAAAAGCTTGGGAAGATAAGAAGAAATTCAAGATAGATCAGAGGAATAAGGGATCTAAGCCATCCTTTTTCAGAAATATCCCTCGAGGACAGCCAGGATTTAGAGAACCCAGAATGGCTGAGGTAGGGGGAGAAAGGCCAAGGCAGACGCCCATTCAATGTTGGGGTTGTCAGGGAGACCACAAGTATAGAGTTTGTCCCCACAAAAATAGCAAAATGAGAGATGTCCACAATGTTCAGCAAATAGAAATAGTGGAGGACATGGGTAGTAGAATACCAAGGATCTATGCAGCCCTGGACAACAAGAAAGTTGAGTTTCAATCACACATGATTGAAGTTGAAGGTATGATCAATAACCATGCCTTTACTATTTTAATTGATTCAGGGGCTAGTCATAGTTATATAGATCCCAAGATGGTGGAACGTTTGCATTTTCCAATAAACAAGAATGAAAAATCTTGGTTAGGGCAGTTTCTACAGGAGCCAAAAGAAAAGTTACTGAAATGGTTAAGTCATGTCTCATGGACATGAATGGACTGAGCACAAGGGTAGATTTGAACATCTTACCTTTAGGTTCCTATGACTGTCTAATTGGGATGGATTTGTTGGATTAGCACCATTCCATCTTAGACTGTCGTAACAAGGCATTCACTTGCCTGTATGAGGAAGTAAACCCAAGGAAAGTGCAGGGACTCCCAAGGGAAATGAGTATCAGAGAAATCTCAACAATGCAACCAAAAAAGTGATGCAGGAAGGGTTGTCAAATATTTGCAGCCCATATGGAGGAAGCACCTAAGGATAAGGTGCAAAATATTGAAGACCATGGAGTCCTGGGAGATTTTGTAGATGTATTCAAGGAGGTACCAGGACTACCCCCAAAGATAGATATTGATTTCTTTATAAACCTGATGCCTGGAGTGACTTCAGTGTCGAAAACTCCTTATAGAATGAATACACCAGAACCGAAGGAGTTGTGAATGCAGCTTGAAGAACTTCTGAAGAAAGGGTATATATGCCCCAAGTGTGTCACCTTGGGGTGCCTCGATCTTGTTCGTGAAAAAGAAAGATTGGACATTGAGATTGTGCATCGATTTCAGATAGTTGAATAAGGTTACTATAAAGAACAAGTATCCTTTACCAAGGATCAATGATCTTTTTGATCAGTTGAAGGATGCCAAGATATTTTTAAAAATAGATCTCAGGTCAGGGTACCACCAGTTGAGAATAATGGATGAAGACATCAGCAAGACCACCTTCAAAACAAGGTATGGTCATTATGAATTCACAGTGGTTCCATTTGGGTTATCAAATTCACATGTTGTTTTCATGTGCTTAATGAATGGTGTATTCAGAGAATATCTAGACAAGTTTGTCATCGTGTTTTTGGATGGCATCCTGGTGTATTCCAAGTCAGGGGAAGAGCATGAACATCATCTGAGGATGGTGTTGCAAGTGCTAAGAGAGCACCAACTATATGCCAAATTGAGCAAGTGCTCATTATATCAAAAGTAGATCCATTATTTGGGACATATCATTTCAAAGGATGGGATAACCATGGATCCTGAGAAGATAGAAGCCATCAGAGAATGGTCAACGCCGAAGAATGTGACATAAGTCATATCCTTTATGGGTCTAGTTGGATATTACAGAAGGTTCATTACAGGGTTCTCAAGGATATCTCACCCCATCACTTCCTTGCAAATGAAGGAGAAGAAATTTCAATGGATAGAAGAATGTGAGAGAAACTTCCAGCAATTGAAGTAGTTGTTAACTAGTGCTCCAATCCTGAATATTGCAGATCCAAATGAAGATTTTGTAGTGTGTACAGATGCATGCAAAGAAGGATTGGGGGGAGTACTCAGCCATAATGGGTTTGCAATATGTTATGAGTCCATAAAATTGAAAGAGAATGAAAGGCTCTATGCAACTCACGATTTGGATTTAGCAGCCATAGTGCACGCTCTGAAGAAATGGAGACATTACCTCATGGGAAAGAGGTTTGAATTGAGGATAGACCATAACGGTATCAAGTATTTGTTTGATCAGCCAACCTTGAATGCTAGGCAGAGTAGATGGTTGGAATTCCTTTGTGAGTATGACTTTGATATCAAGCATATCAAAGGAAAGGAGAACAAAGTGGTTGATGCACTCAGCAGAAGATGGATGAACTACATGCTACGGTCATTAGCATGTATCAAACTGATATTAAATGCAGAATTTCGGAAGTTGCAAATGCAAATTTGCAGTAAATGGAATTGGTGGAAAAGCTACAGCAAGGTAAGATGCTACAGAAAGTGGAAGATTATAAATTGGAAGCTGATGGAACACTCCTGTACAAAGATAGAATTTATGTACCTAATTTCCAGGAATTGAGAATTATGATATTGAAAGAAATGCATAATGTGCCTTATGTTGGGAACCCTGGATATCATAAAATAGTGGCAGCAATCAAGAGTCATTACTTTTGGCCAGGTATGAAGAAGGAAATTGCATAATACATCGCCAGATGTATGGAGTGTCAGAAGGTCAAAGTTGAACATAGGCACCCAGCAGGGTTACTACAGCCATTACCCATTCCTGAGTGGAAGTGGGAAGTGGTGACAATGGATTTCATCATAGGATTACCCAAAACAAATAAGAAACATGATTCCATCATGGTGGTGGTGGATAAGCTTACGAAAGTTGCCCTTTTTATTCCATTGAAGACTACTCACAAGGCAGCTAATGTTGTTGATATTTATATGAGGGAAGTAGCACGATTGCACGGTATTCCCAAGACAATTGTGTCTAACAAAGACCCAAAATTTACCTCAAAGTTCTGGAAGGGGTTATTCAAAGGGTTCAAAATGAATCTGAACTTCAGCACAGCCTATCATCCTGAGTCTGATGGGCAAACAGAGAGGGTGAACCAAGTGATAGAGGACATGCTAAGGATGTATGTGATGGACAAACCATCTAAATGGGAATACTACATACACTTGGTAGAATTTGCCTACAACAATGGGTATCAAGCATCACTGAAGATGAGCTTGTTTTAACCACTTTTGGTAGAAAGTGCAACACCCCAGTAAGCTGGGATAACCCAGCTGATAAGGCAGTGGTTGGACCAGAGTTGCTCAAGTAAATGGAAGAGAAAATGGTGAAGATTAAGTAGAATTTGAAGATTTCCCAAGACAAGTAGAAAATTTATGTTGATAAGAACAGAACCTATACGGAGTTTAAAGTGGGTGATCATGTTTTCTTGAAAGTGAAAGACAACAAAAGTTCCTTGAAGCTGAGAAATTGTTCCAAGTTGGCAGCCAGATATTGTGGGCCATTTGAAATCCTAGAAAGGATTGGACCAGTTGCATATATGCTTACATTTCTTGCATCCATGACTGTACATAATGTGTTTCATGTTTCATTGCTTAAGAAATATATACTTGATCCTAATCATGTGATTGATTGGAAGGTGATTCAGGTGGAGCAAGAAGGCGTCTTGGAGGTGCATCCAGTGCGCATATTGGACAAGAAGAGAAAGCAGCTCCAAAATCAATCCATAGGACTTGTAAAGGTCCAGTGGACCCAGTACTGTCCCAAAGACGCGACATGGGAGCATGGGGATGCTATGCAGGCAGAGTACCCGCATCTTTTTGAAGATTTTGAAAATATTGATGATATTATGTAAATGAATTGCACTGAGGACAGTGCAAAAATAAGGGGAGGGGATTGTAATACCCCAATCCAAGCCCCTGTGAACTGTATTGATGTTTGTTGATGTTTGTAGGATGGTGAGCCGAGTGTTGATAAGATGGTAGTCTTATGTGTTATGGACCAAAGGACCTGGACGCTAAGGCCAATAAGATTGATTTTTGTATATGTAATTATGCAGGTCATTAATAAAAATTATACATCGTTGCGTCCAGACCGACCACGAAGAAAGAGTGGTGGGGGACGAAGCTCCATTAGGTAGGGAAAGGGATGGGACCTAGAAGCTAGGAAAGAGGGGCTAATCTAGAGGGCTTAACCCAAGGGAATATTATAATATATTCCTAAAAATGAAAATATTAAAGTGGGGAAAAATAAACCCAGTTATCCTAAGTTCCTAGGAAAGGGGAACGAATGCTAAATGGAGTGCATGCAGCTCCAGGAAGAC